>OU611764.1:580992-705992 GCA_914767535.2 Dunaliella primolecta | reverse complement strand
TGTCTTTTTTTGTGGTAAAGAAGAATGTGCATGTCCAGTCATGGCAGAGGGTACACACGGGTACTAAAGTGTAAGCACGGATGAGAGGGCAAAAATGTACAAGCCAGAAGAAGTCCCACCACACGGAACACATTCAGTCTTAAGCAGACACTCTGAGTATGAGCACCACATGGCGGGACTTACTGCTTAGCTTTCCTTCAGCATGCTTTTTGGTGTCCAGCATAAATTCCCCATTTTTACTTTTGCTGGTCGTGTGCACTGAAGAAAGGCTGCAACCAGATTCAAGCCCAGCGGGAAGAAGAAAAGACTATGCAAGCCAGGTCCGGCTGCTTGCATAAGGAAAGGAGCCGGACAACCCCCCAGATCCCCATAAGCTCTGTTTCTGGCTCTTACCTAGGCTAGCTGTGTCTAGTGTAGGTTTGAGGGCCCTTGGTGAGGCCCCTGCTATTCTGCTAGTTAGGGAACCTTCCCTTAATGCACGCGGCCTCAGGCCTGCATGGACTTTCCTTTTTATTTTTCATAAAGAAGCGCACTAGCTCCGGCGCTCTTGTTATTTGTGGACCACATGTCAATGCACTCCACGACGCAACTTCAGGAAAAACCATTTGTTGAGAGGAACATCATGATGTCTACATGTTCTACATGATGTAGAAAAAGCCTCCAGTTGAAACCACTGACCAGCAGCTCAATAGCTTCGTGTTTACTCCTCAAAGTACTGCCACGAACTGGCACGAGTACTGCCACAAGTACTGTCACGAACTGGCCAGTATCGAGAGAGTGTGGTCAAGAGCCCTTACAGTTTTATTGGTTTAGGGCTACTGTTAAGATTTTCAAGGTTTACACCTTGCTGATATGGATCAGTCCTGTTGGTCTGCACATGTATCTAAGTGATTTAGTGGCATGCGCAATGAGGAGGTGTTTAAACAGAAATTGCTGAGTGCTTCCAAGGTACCCATGCAGGAATTTTTAGGGGATTTGAGGCACAGAAAGCAGAAGGTTTGGAGGGGAGCGGACACCCTAAGTCCCCGAGAGGTGAACAGAAAAGCAGTGACTTACCATCATTGGTGTGGAAAACCTTTGAATCAAACAGCATGCACGCCCTTCTGTATCCCATCATTCTTATTCAAGGATCTGGATAAAGAAGTCGTGAGGAATCATTCACATGATGTGAATAGTTTTAGGCAACGTGCCCACGGCTTAAAGGTTGAATCCTATAAATGGCTGGGTGGTTCAAATGTTTGTGATAAGTGTGGACGTGCTGAAGTTCAGGACGAGGAACATGCTCTTTTCTATTGCAATTGCTGTGAGTTGTGTGAGCTGCGCAGAAGATACAAGGACCTGTTCATTGATCTTTTTAAACCATTACATACTTTTGCCCAGCTTCCAAACACTGATTTTATTCCTTTCTCGGCGAGCTTTCACATTTTGACAGATTTCGAGGAGAATACTTTTCTAAATCAAGACTCGCACAAATTTTCAAAAAAAAATTGTCTGAACTGGTTTCAATTTTCGATGCTGGATGAGAATGTTACACCAGCAGCCGATCAGCCAGATTCTCGGGCTGTAGGCCACCCCCCCCTTGTAACCCTTGTATTACTCCTCAAACTTGCTAGCTAGGGACACATCATTTGCTTGTAGCACAGGCATTTCCACTTCTTCTTGTTTTCTTTTTTTAATGAGCAGGCTAGCAGCTAGTCGTCTAACTTAGGTTTGAAACCCAGGCATTTTGCTCTTGTAAGCTGCTTCTGCAGGCAGTGGAACACTCTCTAAAGAAAGACTTGACTGATGGCTTCTAATGCCATATTTCCATATCTATATGCCATACAGTGTAAATCATACAGAAAAGTTGTTTGAGGTGAGAGCACTCTCCCTTCATCAAATGCGGGAAAGGAGGTACTGTTGCCCAAAAGAGCCGTGAGTCACTTCCATGCCACCATCATGCTATAGCCGTGCCATTGAAGTCAAAAATGCTCAACATAACTCTGGTGCCCTTGGGCCGCATGCTTCAGGAACTTGTCAGACCCACACTAGCTTCCCTCTTACCCTCTGGTAAGGGAGACCCACGGTTCTTTGAACCAATGTGCCTCCTTGTTCTTAATTGATGTAGGGAGTGTTCTCACTGCATACATGTTTTTTTCTTTTTTCTTAAGAATAGAGAAGGCTAATGGGCATCTGACTCAGGTTCCTAAGTTCACTAGGGTCTAAATCACAAGTAGTTGCTTGGCCAGCTGGCCAAGCATAGACTAAGCTAAAGGAGCCAATCTGAGCCCCCAGAAAGAGTTGTGCTATAGCTTCACACGGTTCTCTGTAGGTAACAGAACCAAGGTCTGATTAGTAAGGCACAGCCTCAACAAGCAGGCAATGTGCTACTGTGCACGTGCTGCACTGTGCATGCCTGGCTCGCCCAACAAAAGCATGATGGCAGGAGCAGCGCCTAGGCCATCTCAAGATGACGCCTAGGTCACCACCAAGAAAAGCAATGATGGCAGAAGCAACGCCTGGGCCACCTCCAAGAAAAGCAATGATGGCAGGAGCAGTGCCTAGGTCACCCCGAAGATTGTGCCTAGGTCACCCGCAAGAAAAGCAATGATGGCAGGAGCAGTGCCTAGGTCACCCGCAAGAAAAGCAATGATGGTAGGAGCAATGCCTAGGCCACTCCCAAGATGATGTCTAGGTCACCCGCAAGAAAAGCAATGATGGTAGGAGCAACGCCTAGGTCACTCCCAAGATGATGTCTAGGTCACCCCCAAGATGGTGCCTAGGTCACCTTCAAGGAAAGCAATGATGGGTGGAGCAACGCTTAGGTCACCCCCAAGAAAAGCAATCATGGCAGGAGCAACGCCTTTGTGGACCATACAAAAAAGAAGCAATGCCAAATGGTCGTATCTGGGCACCTCAATCTGGGGAACCCTCATCAACTATGCTCTTGCTGTTAACCACTAAAAAACGAAAGAAAGGTGTGTGAGTCACAGCCCTTTGTCACCCTGACGGAGGCAGGACGTGCAACAGTGCGGGTGTGGCACCCCAAATTGAAACAATTGAATACTCAGGTCACCCCCAGGGTGGATAGCACTTGCAGCAGCGATGCCTTTGCGCTTTGCTTTGAAAAATAGGTCGCAACGTGGTGCAGTCCATGCTCTGACAGCTCCTGCCATTTTGGACACGACCTGTGAGAGGCACAAGGACAGGGTTGCAAGGTCTCCAAGAGGGACAAGGTGTCATTCAAGAGGTACAGGGGGAAAAGGCGTCATTCAAGAGGAGCCATGGCTGCCAGCCTTTTGGTGAGGAAAAGAAGGAAGTATAGGGATAAAATTGTGTTTGCCTGCAATGACTACCCAAAGCAGCAGGAGATGCCTGCAAGCTAATTAATCGATGCAGTAATGTATATCCATGCTAAGGTTACAAGCATTGAAGCTAGATGCCCTTGCAGCAAAACCTCGTCAGCATCATCATGGATTTTTAATAATGGTTTTATTATAGTATCCTTCTTCTTTTGTGCTAAGGAATCCATCAACAAGGGCGACTCAATAGAGTAAAAGACGCTTGCAAGCTTAACCATCACAGCATGAACACAGGAGCAAAGCAAAGCTTGCTGCGGCGATAGACACATGCGGACCTACCCATTGCACTTCGAAGACAGGAACAAAACAAAGCTCACTGCGGCGATAGAAGCACGCAAGCCAACACACCCCATCCTGAAATGAGGAGAAACATTCAGTACAACCTGTAGGGCTCCAAAACTGCAGCTGCAAAAAGGGCGGGTTTGTCAGCTATGAGGCAGTCGGTGCCATTGTTGAGGTGCATGCCCTCCACAGCCACACTCGTTGCCACCACAGGCACCCCAAAGCTCATGGCCTGGCTGATCTTGCCCTTTACTCCAGCGCCTGCAAGCACGCAAAAGTGAAACGACCGGTGCCATTGTTGAGGTGCATGCCCTCGACAGTAACACTCGTTGCCACCACAAGCACCCCGAGCTCATAGCATGGCTGATATTGCCCTGTACTCTTGAGCCTGCCAACACACAAAGAAAGAAAGGGCAGGGAATACATGTTTTGCGCAACGCAACTCCTTACAGACACACCCCAGGGCTCATCGCCTCGCTGATCTTGCCCTATACTCTTGCACTTGGAGGAAGATCATGAAGAAACAGGACAACACATGAAAAAGAAGTAATTTTTGAACACCAGTAAACTGAATGGCCTGGCTGATTGCGCTCTTACACCTGCAGCAGAGGAAAGAACAAGAAGGAGGAAATGGCCGCCTGCAGGCCTTGCTTGAGCAGCTCTTCAAGGCATGCATCTCATTTGTCATTCAACTTGGACATATTACCAACCCCTCCATACTTTGAAACATGCACTTGCAACCATGACTTAATGACATCCCTGGCCAAGGAGTTTGCAAGCAAAAGCTAGTTTTCCTGCTGCTGTCACCTGTCAGCAGCGACGCAACCAATGAATGCAGGAACGTACGCCTCTTGCCTTAATATCAGATTGACTTGCTTTGCCAGATTTGGTTAGGCTTCCTTTTTTGGCAAAGATAGCTCGACAACTCTTTGAGTAAACATGCACCGCTTCTTGTCCTCTTGGTCGTCTTTTTGCATATGCCCTGGATTGATCATGGGAGACACATATGTTGGGTTCAAGCCTGCCAGCAGCAGTTCTACCAGGAGGTGTATGCGCGGGTGCAGTGCCCTCAGCTGCACATCACTAGCATGCCCCTCATCTGGACTTTCAAATAGGGGCACTGCACTCATGTGCACTGCCTCACCTGCCAGCAGCTGCACTCATGTGCACTGCCAGTGTGCAGTGTGCAATACCAGTGTGCAGTGCAGTGCCAATGTGTAGTGCAATGCAGTGCACACTCATGCACTGCCAGTGTGCAGTGCTCACTCATGCACAGCCAGTGTGCCAGTGTGCAGTGCCAGTGTGCAGTGCACTCATGTGCACTGCCTCACCTGCCAGCAGCGGCGCTACCACGAGGCGTGTGCGCAGGTACAGTGCCCTCAGCTGCTCGTCGCTGACATGCCCATAGTAGGATACATGCCTCTTGTGGAGCGCAGGGAAGTCCTTGTCAAAAAGGTTGGCACCCACGACGTGGAAGGTGAAGGCCTTGATCTCTTCAGGCGTAAGCATCTTGAGGATCAGGGGCAGGATGCTATCCACAAAAAAAGTGATGGCTTGCCTGTAGGAGGGGCAGAAAGACATGAGGATGCAATGGGATTGCAGAGCAGGAGCAAAGAAACATATTTTCCTTGTAGGAGAGGGAGGAGGAAAAGAGGATAGGCCCATTGGACATAATACGCAGTGTAGAGAGAACATGCAGCCGGTGTGGAGAGACAATGCAGCTGGAGGGAAACGGTAGAAGGCCCATGGAAGTCTGTAAGATTAAATGGAACCCAATAAGGAGGGAAGGAGCCTCAAGATAAATGAGCAGTATGGGAGAAGGACGATGTCGTGTTTGTTTACCTTACCAGACAGATCCTTGACCACCCCCCCCCCCCCCCCTAGTTACAAGCGATTTGAAACCCTTCCTTTGCATGACCATTACACCCTTCTTTGCAGCAAAGACAGCTGCATTGCAGAGTGCGCACCCTCTTTCATCGCCCTTCTTGCCCTTATCAGCCCTTTTGTCAGCCCTTGGCCCTTTGCAGCCCTTCTCATTCCGTGCCTGCCCTTTGCAGCCCTTCTCATTCCGTGCCTGCCCTTTGCAGCCCTTCTCATTTCGTGACAGCCCTTTGCAGCCCTTCTCATTCCGTGCCTGCCCTCTGCAGCCCTTATCCTCTATCAGCCCTTGTCAACCCATATCCGCCCTTTGCCCCTGCCAGCCCGTGCCTGCCCTTAAAAGCCGTTTACAGCTCTTCTCAGTTCTTGGTTCTTACCAGCCCTTGTCAGCCCATTGTAGCCCTTAGCCCTTGACAGCCTTTGTCAGCCCTTTGCAGCCCTTCTCCCTTATCGGCCCTTAGAAACCCTTTGCAGCATTTCTTGCCCTTGTCAGCCCATGTCAGCCCTTGACCCTTGTCAGCCCTTGAAAACCCTTTGCAGCTGTTCTTAATCCTTTCTGCCCTTGTCAGCCCTCAAAAACCCTTTGCAGCCCTCCTCAGTCTTTAGCGGCCTCTTGCAGCTCTTCTCAGTCCTTTTCTGCCCGCAGCAGTTTTTTCCAGCCGTCGTCAGTCCTTGCCGATCGCAACCCTTAATTCCATCCCATCCCTGGACCATTCCTTTTGCACTCTGTCAGTCCTTGCCGATCGCAACCCTTAACTCCATCCCAGCCCCGGACCATTCCTTTTGCACTCTGTCAGTCCTTGTCGATCGCAACCCTAACTCCATCCCAGCCCCGGACCATTCCTTTTGCACTCTGTCAGTCCTTGCCGATCGCAACCCTAACTCCATCCCTGCCCCGGACCATTCCTTTTGCACTCTGCTTACCCAACGTGCATCATTTCAAGATCATTCAGCAAGTTTTATTACACTACCCCCCCCCCCCTTCCCCAAACAATGCTAAGGGATGTTTGCATATTCCACTCTGTATCATTTGTGCCAGAATCTCAACATATGTGGTTTCATTGTAGATCCTGACATTGCGTGAGAGCGCTTGCATACACTATTCATCGTGATCAAGCAGGAGTGCAGTACTTAGATTAAGGCCCACACCAACAAGCGCCCGCATGTACAGTTTAGCGTGTGTGAAGGACCCTGGGTGTGAAAGCGTGTGTGGATGTACGCATGCGCGCACATATGCACTCATGCAACGCACGATTGTGCCCCTTTCCTTTCTTCCTCAATTGTGCCCTACGGGCTTGCATTTTGGGCTTGTGAGCTCTGCTGCCATTTAACAGAAGGCCCCTCCCACTCCTCAAACTTGAAACCATCGCCCTGGGGCTCTAAAATGCTTAACACAACACGAGACTTGCCTGTTGGGCTCATGCGCCATGTTGCCCACGAACAAAACGCCCCGCCGCCCCTCACACTTGAACCTATTGCCCTGGGGCTCATAGATGTTGGATACAATGTGCACAGGGACGCCGGTTTTGAAGCGGTCCAGGACCTCTTTCTCACTGTCACTCACAACCTGTACCACAACAGGTTGGAAGAAACAAACACGTTACGTGTAGGACACCCAGTTCACAGGCACATTCCTTCCTGCGGTTCTCTACGGTACGTAATACATGAGGCACCTTTTGTCCGGACACAGATCTTGAGAGGATATTTCACTACAGGAATGGCTGCTAGGCAGGCCTCCATGGGTCGTTTACAGGGGGTCAAGTATGACATGCTCAACATACCAGACATTGAACGCAACCCACTGCTGCATGTGTGCAGTCACTACACATGCACTTAAGTGCCATGCAACATACCATGCACTCCAGAACGCCGGCGTGCCATGCAACAAAAAGAACGTCATGCAACATGCCCTACAGGCATGTCATGCAAAAAACAAGCATTTCATGCAACATGCCCTGCAACATGTAATGTAATTGACATATGCAAGGTGTTGCGCAGCGCGTCATGCAACATGCCCTGCAAAAGTACGCATGTTATGCAGCATCTTTTGCAGCGTGTCATGCAGTGCATGCCTCAACCTGGAGCAGCACTAGGTTTTGGGCCAAGGCTCGATGCGCGCAAACCATTATAAAGGCACATCAGAGGCATCAGTCAGATGCACCAAACGTATCAGCAGCAATGCACTGGGACCACCAGCAAGACACACAGTAAGCACCAGCAAGGTGAACTGAGATTTTAGCAAGATGCACTGGGAGCATCAGCAAGACACACAGTGAGTATCTGTAAGATGGACCGGAAGTACCAGCAAGACACACTGGGAGCATCAGCAAGACACGCAATGAAGTAACTGCAAGGTGAGCCGGAAGCACGAGCAAGACACGCAATGAAGTAGCTGCAAGATGGACTGGAAGATTAGCAAGATGCACTGGGAGCATCAGCAAGACACGCAATGAAGTAACTGCAAGGTGAGCTGGAAGTACGAGCAAGATACACTGGGAGCATCAGCAAGGCACACAATTAAGTGTCTGTAAGATGGACCGGAAGTACCAGCAAGACACGCAATAAAGTAGCTGCAAGATGGGCTGGAAGTATCAACAGACAGAGTGATCATCAGCAAGACACGCAGTAAGTGATTGCAAGGTGCACTGGGAGTACCGGCAAGACACACCGGCAGCATCAGCAGTTGTGCTTAGGCCAAGATTCTTTGGCCAGTTTCCATTAGAAGCTCATCAAGATGGTGCTTTCCATGCATGAGGCGCACAGGCAATGATAGCAAAGGTGTGCGGTTGCAGGTGTGCAGGTGACCAAAAGTCAAAAGCACCCACACATTTCCATACACATAACAACGCACACACACACATGCATGCATACACACACATACATACATACATACATACATACATACATACATACATACATACATACATACATACATACATACATACTGTACTACCAGGTGATCATCCCGCACCCCCAAAACAAATAATTATTTTCACAATCCCGCACTATCCCGCAGGGCCAGTAGGCCCCCTGATAATCCTTAAAATTCTCTGATATATCTATTTTTGCTTTCCTGCACTTTCCCGCAGCCCCTAAAATAATTAATTTCAGGTCGTCCCACACTCATCCCGCACCCCTCAAAAACATTATTTTTGCGGGATGATCTAAAAATAGTACGGTACATACATACATACATACATACAGTGGTGTGTGTGCCCGTGTGCGCATTTGCGCGTGCACTTGCGTGTGTGTGTGTGTGTGTGTGTGTGTGTGTGTGTGTGTGTGTGTGTGTGTGTGTGTGTGTGTGTGTGTGTGTGTGTGTGTGTGTGTGTGTGTGCTCGTGCGCTTGTGCTTGCACTCTTTTCTTCCCCATGCTCTCACTCACCAGTGACACACTGGACTTCCGCACAAGCTGGAGCTCAGTGTCCAGAAGCTGCTTAAGCTGGGGGTATGCTTGGATGGTGGCAATGAGCGAGTCAATGGACGGCTACATAGCAGAGGCAGGCAGGCAGGCATGGACGGTAAGGTGTAGAAAAAATGGTAGAGGGTAGAGGTAGATGATGGACGGCAGACTGCAGTGGAAGGCATGGGCAACTGCATGAAAAGGAGAAAGAAAGAACCACGTAGGCAGTGAGAACTCTCCCTATATCAATTAAGGAAAAGGAGACACATTGGTTCAAAGAGCCATGAGTCTCCCTCACCAGATGTAAATGGCAAGCATGGTCGGAACGTATATGCTTTCACTTTCAGCACCACTTAAGATGCACGCTGTAATGCGTGGTGGCGCTAGCTCGCAAACATAGGCAAATTAGCGAGCGTTAAAAAGAGACTAGGAGGGCAAGGTCTGCCACTAACATTAAGCAGTGGTGCTCCATAGCTGGCACAACAGGTTTAATCTTGGATCAGGTTGCAAGCTCAGCTAGAGGGGTCAAAAAAAGGAGGGCAGCATGCACAAGAACGCAACACATGCAGGTGAATGTGCGAGAAGTGAAATCTGGCGCAAGCACCACTGGGTTAGTAGGAAAGGCTATTAATATAATGCGTGGACAATTTTCTTCATGTCCTCCTACCTACATGTGGGAGGAACCTAACCATGCACAGTGAATGGAACAAAACTTCACATGCCAGTTCGAGCAGAGAAAAGAGTCGGGTTCAAGTGTGCAACAAAGGGCGGGTATACCAGGCAGCCCAGTAAGGTTTCCTTTCCCATTCATACTTATCTTATAGACTACCGGGCCACCCAGTGCCACAAGCCACACACATTGAGTTAAGATTTTCCCCCCATTCATACTTATCTTAAAAAACTGCCAGGCCACCTAGTGCCACAAGCCAACACATCGAGTCAAGTTTTCTCCCATTCACACTTTTAGACTACCAAAGCACCCAGTGCCACAAGCCACACACATTGAGTTAAGGTTTTTCCTCATTCATACTTATATACTACCAGGCCACCGAGTGCCACAAGCAACACACTTCTAGTCAAGTTCTTTCCCCCGTTCATACTTATCTTATGGACTACCAGTGCCATAAGCCACACATATTGTGCACATACAACATGAGCTCGGCTTTGCTTCTGTGGATCACCAGAGCCTCACAAACGATCTTCCCAAGCGCCACCAATACTACACACACAAACTCAGCAGCTTCATGCGCGCTTCCCTCATTTTGCAAGTGCAGCTTTGATTGCATTTCCTCAATCCTTCAATTCCTCAGCGCTTCCAGACCCACCGGCATGGTGTAGTTGTTGGAAAGGGCGAGCCGGCCTTCTCGGATGAAAGCTAGGTCCACGGTGTCAAAGATGATAGGCACTTTTGGGCACAACACGTGCAGTAAGCGTTGCCACGCAGCAAACACAGGTTTCCTTGATACCCCAATCACGTCATACGGGCAGCCCCTGCAAACAAATAGGGCACAACACGAGCAGAACGCGCATTCACACAGCATATTCAGGCTTCCGGGGCACCCCAATGACGTCATCATCATCAGCCCTTCCAAACACACAGGGCACAAGAAGCACAGTGTGCGCGCAGTCACACAGCAAATACAGGCTTCAGGGGCACCCCAATGACGTCATGCGAGCCTTTGCAAAGCTTAGGACTCGGGGGAGTATGGTTCGCATTTAGATTGGAAGTAGGAGAATAAAGATGCGGAGCAAATAAGAAAAGCCAAAAGGACATGCTGGTCACAACACACGGGCAGCCCCTGCGAACAATTCACTCATTTCTCATTCATACATTGGCTACCATCCATCTCATACGCACCGTGAAGCACTCTTTGCTTTGCACTCGTCCACACCGCACACAAAAAAAAGTGTGTGCTTATTTGCTCTGCACAGCGCTCACCAAACTGTACTTTCAAACTGCTTTGCACATTATGAGACACACTGCATGCCTTTGTATGCTCTGCACTTGTTTGTACTGCACTTTGTACAGTGTGCATCACACTGCATGCCCATCAATGCCCTGCACTTGTTTGTACTGCACTTTGCACGGTGCGAATAACACTGCATGCCTATCAATGCTCTGCACTTGTTTGTGCTGCACTTTTTATACTGCACTTGCTCGCACAAGAAGGGTTGCACTCTGTAAGGTCCCGGCGCTAACAGGGTTGGTGCAGCTGCTTAACATCCTTGGGCCATGGCAGCCTCTTGATTCTTAGCCGGCTAGCCTCATCAGGTTGCGAGGAACCATACAAGTGTTGCTGCCAGTGGACTGGCAGCTCAAACAAACCTGGAACGAGAAACATTAACGCGTTCCACTGAATGCTGTTGGATCATAGTCGCCTACTTTTTACTGTGGAGTCTGATGCTTGGACAAACCCTCTTCCACATGCACGCGTAGTTAAGTTCTTTTGCCTCGACGAGCAAGTACCTATTGAGCAGGGCCTGCTTGACGGCTCCTGCTGGCTCAAGGCGCCCAGGCCCGAAGATTTTCTGTGCATTGGCTCAACGCGCCCAAACTCAATGACTTTCTGATCATTGGGAAGAGCATACAGGACTTTCCAGCCCCGCAATACCCCATCAAGCAGAAAGAAAAACAGCAGCTCCAGCTTCTGCAGCATCTTCATTGCAGCTTCAGCTTCACCATCACGATATGCTGGCCAGCAGGAATCCCCATCCCAATAACGCACACAGACACACAAACACACACACACACACAAATACACGCACACACACCTCACCTCTGGACCAGGCTGGTGCGGTTGAGCACAATGTGCACGCCGTGCGTACGCGCCATAAGTGCATAGTGCATGTAGCGGAACATGTTAGGGAAGAAGGTGATGTGGAAGCCCTCCGAAAGCAGAACATGCCACAGGTGGTACATGCGCACGGAGCCAGAGTCCCCATCGGGCTCTGGAATCATGTCGTCCACCCATAGGATGTGGTGCTTATAGCGTTGGGTAGCTGCGCGGTGGATGGAAGTGCTAGGGGGCACGTGCTGGCTGGATAGCTGGGGCAGCCACTTGGAGTAGAAGATGCGGCGGTTGGCGGTCATTAAGGCTTGCTTCTCCTCTGTACATGAGTCCCAAGCAAAGGAATGAGCACTGCTTAATGAGGTGCTTACCTTAAATATTTAAAGGCAGATGACCAGGCTACAGTTTTCTGTTTCGATTCTCTTTTGACAGTCAGAGGCAACAGCGTTGGTAGGTGGGAGGGCTGTTCAAGCCATGTACAAAGTGGATGGGTCAGGGCCACATCCACCTGCGAGAACTTTCCTTCCTGCCTCCATGAAAGAAGTGGACTGGTCAGGGGCCTTGCAGTTGGGTACAGCCTGTCAGATTCCTTTCCTGTCTCTATCCTTTGACCAGATGACGTCTCCTTGGGTACACTTGCTTAATAAAGGATACAGGAAACTAATGGTTTCAGGGACACCATTGGTTAAAGGTCACACGAGCCTGCTTCTTCCCCAGACAGCCACCCCAAGCCAGGAGCTGAGCTTGCCACCTTTAGGCGACCCTTGCCCGCTGCAAGCCAACACACTGAAAATTTAGATTGAATTCCCTTCTTGGAGCTGTGAGATCTTGGAGTGGAGCCAAATAAGAAAATTTGTGCACAAATTTGATCGTGCAAATGATCAACTGCGCAACGTGCATGGCGTTGATCTCTCTCTCTCTCTCTCTCTCACACACACACACACGCACCACTGCACACGTGTCACCACTTCCTTGACTACCTCCAACTGGCAGCGACCCTTATCCCCTCTTTCACCAGATGGGTCAGTGCCCTGAGTGACTCTTTCCTTGCCACCGTGACCCCATAATTTAAATCGAAAAAATGTCCTTTGCCTTATAAGATAAAGCCCCCCTTACAGCAAGCCACACTGGCACTAAAGCTGCCTGTGCCAAATGTAAAGCCCACTTAATAAAAATTGTGTTATTTATTTAGAACATACCTTTATAACATAGAACTTAATCTAATAACATACCTCAGCTGAGCGTTTGAACCCTCCGCACTTGAACCATCAGTGCCCAACACAGAGCTTACATATTGAAGCACCACCACTGAGCTAGAGACAGCAGTCATCACTGCTGCACTTTAGGTAATCTATCTGGGCCCTCCGTACACTTCATAACAATGAAGCACCTCAGTCAAGCAAACTGCTGCCACTTAGCAATCACCTGACCTACACTCGAGCTGCATGTAGGCCACCAGTGCTCTCCGTAGGATCCACATGAATAGAAACCTCAGCCAACAGGCAGTTGCCTCCGGCACTCAACCCTCCTGCACTTCTGTCATCACGGCCTTCCATGGGACCCACAGAAAGGGAGCACCTCAGCCAAGCAAGCGCCATCAGCTGACCCTCCTACACTCAAGCCACTGGCGCCCTCCATGGGGCCCACATCACGGTATTTTTCATTAGGAACAAGCAACAGCCGTCAACTGCCAATGCAAACCCTGAGCCACCAGGCCCCTCCATGGGGCCCACATCACGGTATTTTTCATTAGGAACAAGCAACAGCCGTCAACTGCCAATGCAGACCCTGAGCCACCAGGCCCCTCCATGGGGCCCACATAAATCAATTCATACACCCTAATTGAGCAAAAGCCAACGGTTGCTGGCGCCACACCTGACTCGTCAGTGCCCAGCGTGGAGCCCTCTTGGTGGTACACCACAGCCAAGGGCTGCATGTACACATGATACCCATGCGCACGCACTGCCATGGCGAGGTCGGTGTCCTCATAGTAGCCCTGCACAACGGTTGGAACAAGCATTTCAAACCCAAACCGAAAGCACTTCTAAGACCCATTAGATTATCGGAAGAGCATTACAAGCGCATCCCAAGCGCAAAATCCACGAGCATGGTTATGGGTCAGCGGGTGCCTTTGTTGCAGCCCTGCATGATGGTGGCAAAAGCATTTCAATCCCAGATCAAAGGCGATTTGAGATCAAAGCATGTCAGGACCTGTAAGATGGTCAAAAAAGCTTAGAACCCCCAATGTAACACCCACGCGCATGCACTGCCACGGGTAAGCCAGTATCCTCATTGTAACCCTGCGTGATGGTGAAATACGCGTTCCAAGCTCTGTCAAGTCATCCATTATTGGAAGTGGGATGCCTTGCAGCTGAGGAGTGGGAGGCGCCCTCTTGTTAGTTCAGAGTGTCTTTTTTGCTCTGGCAGGCAGGTATGAGAAGTGGCAGGTCAGGGCCCCACTTGTCACTTGAGAGTTCCCCTTTCGACCTGGCAGGCAGCCATGAAGGTGGAATGAGCATTCTAGATTCCCTGAGCTGCGCTCATGACTTGTGCAATGAAAATGCCAAATGAAAAGCTAGCAGTCCAGAAGTCCTTCCTGCTTGGGTAGGTACAATCCAAGCAAGTGCAAGGGCCTTTCCTGAATGCATACGCCCAGATTTGAATTGCACAGAATCATCCCTCCTTTACTCTTCCCTCATAGCTTCTTTCAACCCGATAAATCAGTGGAAGTCGCCTGAATGTTTTGCCTAACAGGTACACTGACATGCATGTACAAACGTCCTGTACACTGACAAATCAGTGAATGTCACTTGGATGTTTTGACAAATCAGTATTAATTGGTTGCCAGTCTGGTTCAAAACAGCCTATAGTAACCATACAAAACAGCTTCCAAAAAACACAGAGTGGCAAACCTGGCCCAAGACAGACTTCATGCATGGCTCTGGGCTCCATGCGCCTGAATTTGCTCTGTTCTAATAGAATCAGAGTACCAACATCTTCCTGCACTATACACAGGGACGGCCATGCTATACCGACACCTTACTTTGCTCTTGCCCACGCTTATTAAATGAAATTGTTACATGCTTGTCAGAGTGTGTAAAAAAAAGACTGCAAAGCAGGGGAGCAACTTGCCTCTACACATTAAGTAATGGTTTATAAAATGCTATGGGTCATGCATACTAAATTGCCAGGCTACTAGCAGCACACAAAAAAGTGAAATATGGCTCACTCGTGAGGTGAAGGATTAAGTTACAGAGGCCACAGAGCAATATCCTACCGTGGAGTTGACCATAAATTGTTATGGCCAACACAAATAATGGAGAATGCATGGCACGCAATTTGGCACCGATGCTCAAAAGTTTGGAGCAATTATGCAGCAAAAGCCACCCATTTCACGTCGGGTCCTGGTCCCAAACTCTCTTTGCCTGGTACATGCAAATTATCCTTGCCTCAAGCATACATGTTGGCATCAACACCTCAGAGTATGTTCTGCCACCCTCATTCTCTAAGGCATGCCCTCGCTATTTAGTGCTGCTTAAGACGTTGCATTCATGCCATGAGGGCACGCTTTGGTCCTTGCTTACCATGAAAGTGAGCTGCTTGCTCACCTGGTCATAGGACAGCTCTCATGCATTCATGCCATGAGGGCACACTTTGGTCCTTGCTAACTATAAACGTGAGCTGGCATTTCAGTTAACCCTTCCATACTAAACAAGACCCAGGCTTGAGATGTCTGAGGACAAGGCGCAAGGACTTCGACTCACGCAGCTTATTAAGAAATCACCCGGCCATAAGACAGGTCCAGGCCAGAGGCGTCTGAGAGCAGGGAGCGACGGGCCATCACACAAGCAGCGAAGCATGCACTCACCCGGCCGTAAGACAGGTCCAGGCCAGAGACATATGAGAACAAGGAGCGCCGGGCCATCACACAAGCAGCCGACACGTAGTCGACGCGCCGCAGGTATGTGTAGTTCTCATGGGGCCAGAAGAAGCGGCCGTAGTTGGCAGCACTGCCATCACTGTGTCACAAGCACACAATGGGAGGCAGAAGTTGCATGTGGAAGTGGCTGCAGCTTCAGAATGAAGCGGTAAGAAGCGGCCATAGTTGGCAGCACTGCCGTCACTGTGACACAGGCCCAGAATGGGAGGCAGAGTTTGCATGAGGGAATAGCTGCAGCTTTAATGGGGTGGTGAGAAATGGCTGAAGTTGGCATCAATGGCATCACCAAGACACAAGCACAGCACAGAGGGCAAATTCTGCGCGTGGGAATAGCTGCAGCTTTTTTTGGGCCATACAAGACGGCCGCCACCCAGGCATCATTTGTAAGGAAGGGAAACAAGCCGTGTCTGAGTGTCTGTAGCTTTGGTTAGGCCATATTAGTGGCCGAAACAAAGGTTGGCGGTGCTGGCGTCATTGTGGAGCATACAGACTCAAATGGAAAGGAAATCAGTCCATGAGTTTGAAAAATCTCTTGCTGCAGGGAGCCAAAAACAATTGCCTGAGTTGGAAATGCAGCCCTTGTTTTGAAGCAGTAGCATCAATTGGATGAAGGACCTCCTTTTTTGGTCCAAGTAAATGACTGGAGATTGCTATTGGGCTGGCGGAGGCACCAAGGTTGTTAACGCCTTGCTTTGGGAGAGCAACACACAAGAAGAGCAGAAACACAGTGCCAAAGCAAATAAGCTGCTGCTGCACACAGCAGATAGATAAATCTGGTGAAAGTGAACAATGGCTTTACATTTGTGTGAGGCCTAAGACGTGGCCAAAACCCATGGGCCGCAACATATCAGAAGCAGAGAGTGTATTGGAGTGGAACCACATCAAAGAGTTTGCAAGTGATTAAAATAAGCAGAGACGGCCCTTTCTGTGCAGCAATAAGTGGAGGCAGTGTTTGGCAGTGCTGAAAATAGCTGTGGTGTAGGAACTCAAAAACTCGCAGGAGATGAAAAGAAACCAGAGGCAGCTCTTTCTGTGCGGCAACAAGTGGCGGCAGCTGGCAGTGAAGAAACAGCTGTGGTGTAAGAACACATGAGCTTGCAGGACTGAAAAGTGGTCGGCAGTGCAAGAGGTTGGCGGTTGGAATAGCGGCAGTGGTTGACAGTCCAAAGCTGTGGTGTAGGATTACCAGGCAATCAATCAAGAAGAGGCTATCTGAGTGAAAGGCTGGGAGTCACCATGAGGCTGGCAGGAAGAAGCAGCTGGTCGTGCTGGCTTTGATGACTTTCATGTGGAGCGTGCACACAAACCTTGAGGTGGAGCGTGCACACAAACCTTGATGTGAAGCGTGCACACAAACTTTGATGTGGAGCGTGCACACAAACTTAAATGTGAAGCGTGCACACAAACTTTAATGTGGAGCGTGCACACAAACTTTGATGTGGAGCGTACACACAAACTTTGATGTGGAGCGTGCACACAAACTTCAATGTGGAGCGTGGATACAAACTTTAATGTGGAGCGTGCACACAAACTTTGATGTGGAGCGTACACACAAACTTTGATGTGGAGCGTGCACACACAAACGAGTGCACACGAATGAATGCAGGGTACATCATGCAGCTTCACAGCGCATCAAGTGTGGAGCATGCACACAAACGAGTGCACACATGAGTGCAGGGTACATCATGCAGCCTCACAGCGCATCAAGTGTGGAGGATGCACACAAACGAGTGCACGCATGAGTGCAGGGTGCACCATGCAACCTCACAGCGCATCAAATGTGGAGCATGCACACAAACGAGTGCACACATGAGTGCAGGGTGCATCATGCAGCCTCACAGCGCATCAAATGTGGAGCATGCACACAAATGAGTGCACACATGAGTGCAGGGTGCATCATGCAGCCTCAAAGCGTATCAAATGAGAGGGTGCATCAAACGAGTGCACAAATGAGTGCAGGGTGCATCATGCAGCCTCACAGCGCATCAAATATGGAGCATGCACACAAACAAGAGCACGAATGAGTGCTGGGAGCATCATGCAGCCTCAAAGCAGCAACACAAAAGCTGACAAGCAGCTGGCTGACACGTCGTTGCCTTCAGGTGTGCACCAGGGGTGCCGTCATGCAGGAAGCGCATCTCTGTGCTCTTCAAGTACAATGACATAGAAGGAATCCAATGCAAGGCCCTTACTCAGTACTGCATAAAGCAGCTGCAGCCTTTGACCACACTGCATGCCTTTCTGGACAAGAGGCACATTCGCACATTGGTACAAAGTGCACTCTAGAGGACCACCAGGATGATCTGCATGGCCCCAAACAAGCCTGGGGTCATGCGCGCACGTACACACACACGCACGCGCACAAACAAACACACGCATCTATCAATATAACCTCCTGTAAAAACTTTCTAGCGAGCCTTTGTTATTTGGTTGTTGCTGCCAATGAACAGCAGGTCCAACAGCTCTGCTATGGACTCATCCACACAGCACATGCGCTCACACGCGCACACACATTCACACTCACACACACATAGGCACACACACACACACACACACACACACACACACACACACACACACACACACACACACACACACACACGTACGCCTGTAAACAATGCCCCCTATCTCAGTGGTCTGGTTGTTGCTGCCGATGAACAGCGGGCCCACCAGCCCTGCTATAGACTCGAGTGTGCGCAACATCACCTACTCCATACTCACACGCACGCGCGCACTTGTTAACAATCCCCCCAGCCTCAGTGATCTGGTTATCGCTGCCAATAAAGAGCAGGCCCATTAGCCCTGCTATGGACTCGTGCATACCGTCACACACTTTATACCCCCCCCCCCCCACACACACACACACGCACACACACACACACATATTCACACGTTCGCACCTGTACACAATGCCCCCAGCCTCAGTGATCTGGTTATTGCTGCCAATAAAGAGCAGGCCCACCAGCCCTGCTATGGACTCGTGCATACCGTCACACACTTTATACCCCCCCCCCCCTCACACATACACACACACGCGAGCACACACATACTCACACGTTCGCACCTGTACACGATGCCCCCAGCCTCAGTGATCTGGTTATTGCTGCCAATGAACAGCGGGCCCACCAGCCCTGCGTCCGGCCTCAACTCAAAGGTGCGCAGCATCGCAGACAGCCAGCCGTGAATCACAAACGCATCTGTGTTCAGTATGACCACAAAAGCGCCCACTGACTTGAGCACCCCATAGTTGACAGCTGCTCCAAAACCCTTGTTGCTTGGCATGCGCAGCAGCAGGCACCTGCGATAGGGTCAGTAAGGTGCATGGCGGCAACGTGCATGGTCAGTAATGCATGATCAGTAAAGTCAGTACACGGTCACGGTAATGCATGGTCAGTAACATGCATGGCAGCAAGTCGTGTGCACAGCAACAGCTACTGGTTCACTGGTCTTACACAGCAACAGCTACACGCAAAAGCGGCAAGGGCGTGCGTTGAAGGCAGGGGCCCAGAGACATGCACAACCCGTTGTGCCATTTCCTGCGCGGTGACATGCACAGCTTCAAGCAGGGTGATCCACGCAGAGCCTTGTGTGCAGCTCATGCACAGATTTGTGCGCAGCCTCATGCACGGATTTGCACAATTTTGCGCACGGCGTCGCTCACGGCTCTTTGCACGGTGTCATCCACAGCTTTGAGCAAAGTGCCACGCACAGTGCAGCAGCGCGGTTGGCACAGCCACTCGTTGCCGGTGAGGTGCATGTATAAGCAAGGCAACATAGCAAGCACGCTTTACCAAAAATATTCAGCATCACCCAAACGCTGGAGTAATTGAGATTGCCTCACACAGCTTACACAGCGAGCACATCTTGCATCATTCTCTTTATCTTCCTTCTCTCTTTGACACAAGTCAAGTTTGAATGCTCCCTTCCTCAAATGGACTTGCGCTGTCCTCAAAGAGGTCCATGCTTGTGGCCATGGCAGGAACAAGCCTCGCCTGTCTTTTGCTCCACGTGAACAGAACCCAAAACTCATCACGCATGACTATTTTTCTGTTTAAAGGTAGGTTGTAGCAGTATTAACAAAAGGTTACCGCTACAACCCACCCAAAACCTAATCACAAGCTCTTCAACTGCAACAATTTAAGTACGCGCCATAGGAGCGTGAATTGCCGCGGCTGCTGGCAACAGACTTGCCCTCCCATGGAAACTTGTCAAAGGGATTCAGATCTTATTCATTCCGGTTACCAGACAACATGTTGTTTACCAGCCCATGGTGGCATGAAAGGCATATCACAGCTCCGCCGCCTTTTATGTGTGAGAAAGGATCGCTGCTGCCTGGCGGCTGCCAAGGCTGCATTCAAAGAGATCCAGATCCCTTTAACTTACAGAGTTTTCGAACCCAGGAAGTGCATGAACATGTGGACAGAATGCCATCTTATTACAAGTTCTTGCGACACAGGACACAAAACCAGGGCAGCAGTGCGGGTGTAGACGAGCTCGGTTGCACAAGGAGTGCTGAGCTGCAGCATGTGATCAATTGGTGGCAAGCACTGAGCATACTTGCGCAGATGCACTGGTGTGCCCAAGCTCAAGCAAACGCATGCCACCATGGGAATGCTAAAGCCATCACATGGGTTTTGAAGCCATCCTGTGTGTTTGTTAAACTGGGAAAGTTTGCACCCACCAGACATGGCCTCCAATATCCCTATAACTGCACGCTAGCAGGACTCCTGCACAGTAAGGTACCTGTACTCACAAACACACGCATGCAGCCATGAGAGCACACATGGTCCCATAATTCATTTGCCGCTCCAGCTGCAAGCACTCAGGCTAACAGTAAATGCTGAGGCAAGCACTTTGCTCGTCTTCCAGCTTGCTGGCAAGGGCCAGCTTGTGTGTACTTTTTGCTTTAGCGCGAGAGCCTGGTCTAGCAAACCGATAAGCCAGGAAACCGGGGTGTAGGCCTTCTTGTAATACCCTCCACAGTACACCACTCAGCCTTCGCAATGTAAATGCACTTTTTCATAAACGTGAGCAAAGACCAATGTCTTGGCCCCAGAAGTCACCTGCTACTCATGTGGCAAGCACTCTGCAATGCCCACAAGTTTGCTTTGCGAACCATTATCCAACATCACCAGCACAAGCGCGCTTGCACGCACACGCCAAACACATGCTACCCAGCCTGCTGCGGCGCAACCCACTATTCACACCACCACCAGCTCTGTTTAACGCGCGCACACACACACATGCTCACACCTTGTCCCAGAGTCTACCTGAAGCTTCTGCACCGCACTCTCTATGCCCACAGGAATGATCCATCACCCATTACTTGGAACAACAACTCCACACCAATGCACCCCCTTGAGCACACACTTGCACGTCCGCCCGCCCGCCCGCACCTGGTTCCGAAATTGGCCTCCAGATCTTGTAACAGGCACTCCACGCCTGCCAGCCTTTTTCGTGACCCATCATCCACCACCACCAGCTCCAGTGAGTCAGCCTCGCGCGAGGTGCGGAACACCTCCACTAGGGCCTGCCGGGCAAGCAGATCATTGTTGTACACGGGCATGACCACAGACACCTGAATGTCAGGTAGCGAGGAGTCGCCTGCGTCTGCGTCTGCTGCTGCTGCTGAGGGTGCGCTCGTTGAATTGCCCAAAGATTGCTGCTTTGCGCGCGGCCGTCGCTGCCCTCCTTGTGCAGGTGCACACCTCATGGCTTTGGCTGCCTTTGGCTCTACTAGGGCAAGGGTGTCCAATGAGAAGGGTCCACGCTCCGAAATTACACAGGTTAGGTTGGTACACGCTCTGGTGGGCATCACGCCGCTGAAGGCGGGCCATCCCTTCAGGCAGCATCCCAGATCTGGAGAGCAGACAAACATTATGCAAGCACAGATGTTATCCTGTCTGGCCATCAAGATGACCAACCTGTACATACAGGTTTGGTAGAAGATTTGAGAAAGACGGGCCAGCCATTTAGGCAGCGCTTCAGATCCGCAGAGCGGATGAAGTGATGCATATGCACACGCAGAGCGGATGACATGATGCATATGCACAAGCCGAGCGGATGAAGTGATGCATATGCACAAGCAGAGCGGATGAAGTGGTGGAAATGCACATGCAGAGCGGATGAAGTGATGCATATGCACAAGCCGAGCGGATGAAGTGATGCATATGCACAAGCAGAGTGAATGAAGTGGTGGAAATGCACATGCAGAGCGGATGAAGTGATGCATATGCACAAGCAGAGCGGATGAAGTGATGGAAATGCACATGCAGAGCGGATGAAGTGATGCATATGCACATGCAGAGCGGATGAAGTGATGCATATGCACAAGCAGAGCGGATGAAATGATGCATATGCACATGCAGAGCGGATGAAGTGATGCATATGCACAAGCAGAGCGGATGAAATGATGTGCATATGCACAAATGTTGTTCCATTTGGTGATGGCCAATCAGTGCCTGCCGTTTTGGCAGAAGAAGCCGCCTAACACAGGCGGCATTTCAATTGGTTGAAGATGCCACCTAACACAGGCCAGCCTTCCAGGCAATACCCCAGGTGTGCGGAGCAGACAAAGATGATGCTCGCACACACTTGTGCGCCTGAGCTATGCATGTGCATTCTTGTATCAGTTGGTTGAGAAAGTGGCACTCAATTTCCTGTATTGAGATCAGCATGTAGCTAAAGATGAAGACACTTTTTACGCTGCACAGCATTGTTTTCAGTGCAGTGATATCAGCTCATGCCCCATCTTTTGGCACCCAGTAAGTACAGGATTTCCTGCTATAGCATGCATCACCCTGGATCAAAAATAAAGTAATGCCCAGGTAGGGAGTACGTGCTGGCATGGCGTGTTTTGCCGAAGTATTCGAATTGAGACACAGTGAATCTATCCCTCCCTCAAGGAGTGGGTGGGAGTTTCAGCAGCAGCATGGTAAGTAGGGTGATAATCGCATGTGAAAGTACAAGGTTGCTTACAGGACCTCATTTCAAAGCCTGTGGGCACATTTCCTGCGAACTTGAGGTTGAAACAATGGGGAGCGTACAAGGCCAAGGGAAAGCGTGATTGGCAGCAGCAGCTTGGGTTGCTCAAAAACTGGGTGACACAGCCCAGGAACTGGGATCAGTGCAAGCTTAAGAGTGATGCCTTTCCTGTCTAAGATGCACGCCTTTTAACACCGACTGACCTTTGAGCCACTTCCACAAATCACAATCGCACTAAGCAATGCTCCACAGTCTTTGCTCAACCCTCCTGGACCTGGAAGCCAAGATGGACGCCTTTTCACACAGACTGGTCTTTGAGCCATTTCCACAAATCACAATCACTGAGCAATGCTCTTACACTCTTTGCTCAACCTTCCTGGACCTGGAAGCCAACAAAAAAATTGTACAGCTTTCTGGCACACACAATTCCCTCTATGCATGCTGCTTCTATGGAGATGGAAAATCCGGTGTAGCCCTGAACACTACGCTGGCATGATACCTGGAGTTAAGGAGACATGTCGCCAGAGGGCCTCTGCTTGTGGAGCGGGTTGGAAAGGAGGAGGGCGGACCGAATTGGCGGGCTTCTCTTGGGGCTGCAGTTGCGCACATGCACACAACACAGATCATCACAGCGTAGTGCTTCAAGGTCTCACCATGGATGAGCGAAGGAGAGAGGGGGCTGGGACCAGAGCAACGCACCTTTTCTTGGGCTGTAGTAATGCGCATGCACATCAGAGCACATGAATTGAAACTGGTGTTGACCAGCCTCCTTGTTTCACTATGGATGAGGAAATGGGTAGAGAGGAATGTAGGACTGCAGGTGTGTGTTTATGTGCACACAGGGCCCTCTGAAACTATAAATTGGCCTTCAGTGAACCGCAGCATGCTGACGCCCCTGTCGAGCTCTACTTTGTATACAAAATCACGTATCATTTGTAGGCTTTTTTTGTCCCTGTAAGATGAGGGCTTGCTCCTCTACCTATCCAAAGCATGCATTGTTTGTATGCTTTGCTATAAAAAATTTGGATCGTGCACACTTTATTTAGCATTATTTGTCGCTACAAGATAAGGGCTCGCTCCTTTATTTCCAAAGCACTTGATCTTATTCCACTCATGCAGGATCTTGACACCTTTACATGCGATTTATCCCATCACAGATGGCATCAGGCATCTTTCCCTATTTTTAAACAAGCACAAGACGTGCAGGATTGTCTCGTGATATCCTGGACGCACGCAAAGAACATTGTTCATCATGCCAGCTCCTTAAAAGCTGCATGGAGGTCGACACGCACGTAAGTGCGCGCGCGCACACACACACACACACACACACACACACATACACACACACATACACACACATACACACACACCAGATTTTCTTGATATCATGTATCCGAATGATTCAGAGCTATGACCTATGAACACTAGTAAGGAAACTCCAAAAACCTGGCATCCTTATCCAGCACATGAACTCTTCATACCGCATGCTGTCTGGCAAATACATTGCTTTCACTGTGCCCTAGTCACGCACCTCCAAATATTTTGCCTTCGTTGTGCCCTAGTCACGCACCTCCAAATATTTTGCTTTCACTGTGTCCCAGTCACGCACCTCACGCCTGCCATGCTGTACCACTTGAGGTGCAGTGTACATACTGCCTAGTGACTTAGATGTGTACATCCTGCTGCCCACTGACTCAGATGCTTGCATCCTACGGTACCTGACATAGATGCTGCATCTCTGGCCATGCCATCCCTGATCAGTGTTACACATCCCTTGCAAGTGCTGTTAGCCCCTATCTGTACAAACCCCCACACAATGCAGCACTCGACTCAATGCCGAACCATTCTTGCTGCCACACTCTGCTGTATGCCACACCCCACCCAATTCCACACTCGACTCAATGCCATACCATTCTTGCTGCCACGCTCTGCTGTATGCCACACCCCACCCAATTCCACACTCGACTCAATGCCGAACCATTCTTGCTGTCACACTCTGCTGAATGCCACACCCCACCCAATTCCACATTCAACTCATTGCCAAACCATTCTTGCTGCCACACTCTGCTGAATGCCACACCCCACCCAATTCCACACTCAAATCATTGCCGAACCATTCTTGCTGCCACACTCTGCTGAATGCCACACCCCACCCAATTCCACACTCAACTCAATGCCATTCCATTCTTGCTGCCACACTCTGCTGAATGCCACACCCCACCCAATTCCACACTCAACTTATTGCCAAACCATTCTTGCTGCCACACTCTGCTGAATGCCACACCCCACCCAATTCCACACTCAACTAATTGCCGAACCATTCTTGCTGCCACACTCTGCTGAATGCCACACCCCACCCAATTCTACACTCGACTCAATGCCATTCCATTCTTGCAGCCACACTCGCCACACTCTGCTGTATGCCACTCCCCATTCCCCAGTCAATGCTGAACTCAACCCAATGCCATGCCTTCCATTTCATTCAACATCCTTGTGCGCCACAGGCCTCGCTACATGCAATTAAGCTTGTGCTGCGCAAACTCTCCTTTTAATTCAACACCCTTGCATGTGCCATGAGCCTCGCTCTATGCCATACTGCTTGCTTGTACTGCAAGCCTCCCCCATGCCAAGCCTCACTCCATGCGTGCAACATCACCTGAGCGAATGCATAGACATACCACATTCCATACATCCCGCCTCATTTCGGTCCGTACATACCACCTCATCCTCAGAAGGGGATGGTGTATGCTGCCTTGCCAGATTTTCACACTGCAAAGCTACCAAGGTAAAGTAGACACAACACCGGTCCTAGTAGGCCCCCACCTTTTCAGGTTCAGGCTGGGGCTCGATGTTGAGCAGGAAGCTGAACAGCCCTGAGAAAGCCAGCAGAGCGCAGAACAGGTAGCTGTACAGGCGCGTGGGGCTGCGCATGGGGGCTACAAACTTTTGCAGCCCACCCTCCCACATGCACTCGGGGGCTGGTGTTTTTCCGAGAAAAGTGGTGGGTTGTTGGACGGCTGTTCAAGCACAGGGGCTCCGATGTCCATTGCCGTCTTATGCTGAAATGTGTGAGTGTGCTGAGCAGCCCTCAGATGCTCAGCTGTTGGCTCGGGTGTCAGAGGCTCAGCTGTTTGGGCGCATGGGTCTGGGCTCAAGAGTTAAGGAGATGGGGCTGGCATGACCGCCGGCAAGCTGAACGATCTGAAACAATGCGCAATTATGGTCACCTGTGCATTGCATTTCAAGGGATGAGGAAGTCACTGGTAAGGAGATGCGCAGTATGCTCTTTTCTTACCAGCATTATGCTCACAATTAGACAAACAGGTAGAAAGATGAGTGCTTTGGAAATATGTACACGGACAGGGATGTTGCTATTTTGAACAGCAGTCAATTAATCTCAACTAAGCTTTGTGTATAGTAGCTTGCAGTTGCTTGGAAGCGCGTAAGGTTCTCTGAGAGAGAAAAGGGATGGTCAAAAAAGGACTGGAAGAATGACCAAAAAGAATGCATGCAGTGGCTAGCTTGGTCAGAACAAGCGGACTAATGTGTAAGCAACTTGCTTGCATTCAGAAGAATTCTTTCTGACTTGGGGATGCTTGCTATTTGGTGAAGCTTCTACCCCATCAGCAGGTTCACCTTGAGGATGCGTGGCATTTTTGAGACAGCTTGGAGACCCAACACCTTTCTCTGGTGTTGTGTGATCATGTGTGCCTTGACAAACTCACCTTGCTTGCTTGCTTGCCTGCATGCATGCAGCTCTTTTGATGTGTTCAGTGATGCTCTCAAACCAATACCTGCATGCAATCCATGTCAATTTGGGTTGTATTTGTTCTCATGCGATTCCTGAGGGAGTCCAAGCAGAATGTGTCTACCTTTACGCACCATATGACTTAAACGATTTGAATTTTTATGGCTTCATGTTTTGCAAGGGCAAGGTTTGCTTGATGATCGCATGGTCAGGATACATCTTGCTCTGAGTTGCTTGCTTGATGGAGTCGAACGGCCGCAAAAGATT
The DNA here is from genome assembly GCA_914767535.2 of Dunaliella primolecta. Classification (NCBI taxonomy): domain Eukaryota; kingdom Viridiplantae; phylum Chlorophyta; class Chlorophyceae; order Chlamydomonadales; family Dunaliellaceae; genus Dunaliella; species Dunaliella primolecta. The sequence continues at coordinate 679,360 of OU611764.1, read as the reverse complement.
CCATGACAAAACATTATTGATGAATAACATATGACCCCTGTGAAACACAGCTCCAGAGCTTCCCCAATAACAGGTTGTCAGCACGTTGCCTGGAAAGGAGGGCACGCTTCGGCCGTACCTTCTGCTGTAAATAGCAATAGAATCCATCCTTTGAAACCCAATCACAAGCTTGTTCAAGTGTGCCCAGTTACAAGCGCGTACAGCAGGCGCAAAGCACTTCTTCTGGGAGTGCCCAGCTTCCTGGTGCTCAAGAGTCTCCATTCACCCTCAGCGGCTTGTGCAACAGGAATGGACAAGGCAGTAGTCATCAAGACCTGTGGAGTCAATGACCGCGAATCACAACTTGCACAGTGCGTGCATGTGTGTGGGTGGGGGGTTGTGTGTGGGTGGGGGTGTGGGTGTGGGTGTGGGTGGGGGTGTGGGTGTGTGTGTTGTTTTGTGTGCGAGTGTGTGTGTATGTGTGTGTGTATGTGTGTGTGTGTTGGTTTGTGTGCGAGTGTGTGTGTATGTGAGTGTGTGTGTGTGTGTTTGTGTGTGTGTGAGGTGCTTTGGTCTTTTAGAACTTAGAGAGTGCAAGAGCACTCTGCACAAGTTACAAATTGTGGCCCTGTGTAGCTTGCTCAAGGCAAGACTTGCAAGAGGGCTACGTTCAAGAAAGGTAGGCTAAGGTCAAGGACGGAAGGAGCTCAATAAGGTTTTGAATGGCAGGCAGCCCTGAATGTTCCATTAGGAGCAGCTTCAAAACACATCATCATGGCAGGTACCTTTCTTTCATTGAAATCCGAATCAATTCAAAACGCGTACTTGGGCCCCTGCTTGATAGCTGATGTGTGAAATCCAATTTTCCTTCAAACCTTTCCCTAACACATCATCTGCTCATAAGCAAAATGGACTGAGCTCCACATGCAACATACGGACATCATTGAGATATAGAGAGGTTGGAAAGGTTTGGTGGCTCGTTACAGATTTCCTTAGGTTCCTTTTGCCACCCTATCAAGAAGCTTAATGGTGCAAACATGGGCTAAGTTTGACAGAGCTGGACAACTCCTATATTTTGCTGGATATGCTCCGGTTTTCTTTCTCAAATTTAACCATGCGAACCATTATTATTCATATGAATATTACTTCCACCCAAAAATGATGAGAACCAGAGAACCTCAGATCACCCAAAAAGGGCCCACGGCTCCAACCTGGACCTACTTTGTATGCAAAATTTTGTGTTTGTGACCTCCATATACATTACTAATATCCTGCATGTTCAAAAAAAGGAAAGAAGGATGTCAAAAATTGATCTTTTTGGGACCCATTGTGCTGGATTTTCACTTAAGGAAAACGGCTGAAATTCCGTATCCACCAACCACTGTGTCTTTTCACTCCATCCTTTTTTCAATGATTCCTTTTTGGCTTAAGGACCTTAAATCATTAAAGGTCATCCAATTTGGTGCAGTGGGTGGTCAGGAATAGAGATTAGGTGGTCAAGAAGTAGGGTTCACGCCGCAGCTGATTTGGCACTGGTCCCAAAATTTTGGACAGTTTAACTAGTGCAATAGACAGCAAACTCTATTGCAATAGACGGTATTTCATTTTACAATTAACCTTGAGTGTTCAAGGTTATGGGACACCTATGCTGGGAGCATTTTAAAAACACCTGTTTTTTGGGGGGAGTTGTCTAGCTCTGTAAGTTTCACCGTCTTTGGCCATTTTGAGTAAGAGGGATCATGTTTTAGGGATTTGATTTGGTCCCATGACAGATCTAGGTCATCTGGAGGATGAGCATGGTATTTGTATGTGAGATGGATGGCCAAAAGGACTATCCCAAACTCATAACTAGTATTGACGCAAAAGAGGGAGTCAAACGCAGTCTGAAATTTGAATGTTTCCTGCTAAAATAGGCCATCAGGCCATTTAGCCTTCCATGCAAGGGGCAACTTGTAACTTACAAGGGCGATGGCCTACAGCTTGAGACTCTTGGCTGATCGGCTGCTGGTGAAACTTTCTAGACCATCATCAAATTTCAAGCCAACTCTGACAAAAACTTTGAAATTCCATACGAGTCTTTAGTTAGGAAAGTATTGATCTCAGTTATAAATTAAAACTTATAACGTGGAAGCTTGCCAAGAAAGGAATACAGTCTGTGTGTGGAAGCCAGGCAAAAGCATGTAGCGGCTTGAAAGGATCAATGAGAAGATCCTTGTATTTTCTGCGCAGCTCACACACCTCAAAGCAATTGCAATAGAAGAGAGCATGTATCGCGTCTTGGACTTCAGCACACTCACACTTATCACAAACATTTAAACCACCCAGCCTCCCATGCAAGGCTCCAAGGCTCCAACACACACCCCTACTCCCAATCATCCTTGCTACATGCAGACTCTTGAAGGGGCCTCAACCTTACCTTGTGATGTATTCCTCCGACTATGACCTCCAAACAGGCGAGACCTGGTGCCCTGACTGTAGACGAGCTGTGCCAGGCGTACTGAGCGCAGTCGAGGAGAATGGTGCTGGCAGCCTCTTGCTTGTGCAGGTAGGGTGCCTAAGGATTTCAAGATTAGGTTGAAACAGACGAGCTGCGCTGGTTGTACTGGGCATTCAAGGAGAATAGTGTTGGCAGTCTCTTGCTTTTGCAGGTGCAATGCTGAATAACTATTCAATGCTTTGATTGTGGAGGAGGCGTGCTGGGTGTGCTGATCGTAATGAAGGAGAGTGGTGTCGGCAGCCTCTTGCTTGTGCAGGTAGTGAAGGTGTCAAAGGGTTGGAAGAGTGCTCAGATAGACTGCTCTGGAGCCTGCCACTTCTCAAATAGCCATTGCGTGTGTGTTGGTTTGGGTGTGAGCGCGCGCATTTGATATGTAATACGTTGGTGTGGTTGGTGTGGGTGAGATAAGTCCTTGGGTGAAGGTGGGTGCAAATGCACCCAAAACTGACAGGTTTTCTGAACAAGGAAGGCCTTTAGCCAAAGCCTATGTCCCTGCCTGAAACCTGGCATGCGCTTGCATAGAGCTCGTCAAGATCCATCTCTGCCTTGACTTGTGCACATATATAACCAGTATGCTAACACTGTTGGTTGGGCTTTGACTGCACTCACAAGTGGTTTGGGGCCCCACTTACCTTTGTGAGTTGCAATAAAAAGGAGAGGAATTTGCTTGCTTGCCGTGAGGCTGAGTGCATAAAGAACAAGAGAAGAAAAACTACGAAGGCAGTGAAAACACTCCCCACATCAAATAAGGAAAAGAAGGTACCAAGAGCATAGAGGAAGACCAATGAAGGACAAGAGGATACCAAGTGCATAGAGGAAAGACCAACAATGAAGGACAAGTGGATACCAAGTGCATAGAGGAAAGACCAACAATGAAGGATAAGAGGGTACCAAGTAAATAGAGGAATACCAATGAAGGAAAAGAGGATACCAAGTGCATAGAGGAAAGACCAATGAGGAAAGACTACTAAGCAGCCCCACCGCCACAGTTTGGATTTAAACCTGCGACCGCCACGGCACGAGATGCCGAAGGGTTGACACTGCATTCCAATGCAGTTTTGGGCAGTATGAAAATCTTTGTGAAAGTGCTTCCAGAATTTACATAAAACAGGGTACAGGGTCGAAAAAGGAAAGGCCTTCAATAAATGAATTAAATTAGTGGCCAACAAGCAGACCAGACCCCGTGTTTCAGGTCTTGGAAGCTATTTCTCTTCCTTCATTGCTTTTGCTTTCAGTTTGGCTCATGTGCTGAGTGGAATTGGCCAACAAGCAGACTTGACCTCATGCTACAGAAGCCATCCTCCTTCATTGGTGTTAATCTCAGGTCTGCCCATGCACAAAATGGAATTCTCCAAATCATCCAATAAGTACCAGACTTCATCTCATGTTACAATTGTTAAAAGCCATCTCTTCTTTCATTACTTTTGCTTTCAGGTTGGCCAACGCGCAGAGTGGAAATCTCCCGATCATCCCTTCAAAACCAACCCAAACCTCAAAATATCTGGGTGAGAATTATCAAGCTCAAGACTTCAAGGTTCCAGCAGCCGTTGCTTGAATTGATTTTCAAATCTAGCTTTTCATGCTCAGCTTTCTTGCAGCAACGCCCTGTATTTGTGAAAGCTGTGCCTTGATTATATGCGTGCAAGTACTATGACGAGTGGCGCATAGTAGCTATTGCATAAACTACAAACTCTGCTGTACTCAGGCCGCCATAGTAGCTGTTGCACAAGCTACATACTCTTCTGTACTCAGGCCGCCTGTGTGAATACTTAGGCTGCATTTTAGAGCAACATCGTCAATTTTTACCAGTATGCATGCAGGCTCTTGATTGATCTCAGAAATCTGCTCTTGTGTGTACAAACTGTTGTGGGGGAATCAAGCAGGGGGGCTGACAGAGGCCCATTCTGAGGGCCAACGTTGCCTATTTTTGCACGATTTTGATTCCTTGTTCCATGAGGTGTGTCGTTTAAAGACCCAGCGTTGTTGGAATTCAGCCAATTCCCTTCAGAAAATCCATACTTGCCTAGTAGAGTTGCTGAGAATGGTCAAAAACTGGCCTTCTTCAATCTTGGTCTGAAAAATGGTCCCAGGGTGGAGCTGTAGGCCCTTCTTTGGTTAGCAGGGCCCAAACGTTATCAAAGCCTAATGAATGCATCACCTCAGTCTGTTCCCTCCTGCAAATTGCTTGAAGTACACCGACGGAAAGGGCCTCCAAGCCTCACTGGCCAAGTCTGGGCTAAGGGCATAGGTGAACCAGAACCTTAAGCGCCCCCCTGCCCCCGCTGACCAACCATCCCTGATGCGATTATATTGTGCCCATTTGTTGCAATTATGTTGTGCCAATTCACACTGTGCCACACTGGTGCAATCACAGTGGCACAATCACACTGTGCCAATTCACAACCTTCGCACCATTAGAGCAATCACACTCAGTGTGACACACTGGTGCAATCACACTGTGCCAGTTCACTGTGCCACACTGGTGCAATTCCACTGGCGCGATCACACTGTGCCAATTCACCCCCCTTTGGACCCTGGTTTGAACCATTAATGCAATCACACTGTGCCAATTTACCGTGCCATGAGGGCCATGGACTGGAGTCCAAATCTTGACCCCTGATCCCGCTTACTGGGGCCCGTGACTGGGGCCTGAACACGCAAAGTGCTCGCCATGAGGCAAGCCAAGGGAAAAATGTGCCTTGTTGCTCCGCTTCTGCCTCTGCTCTGCACACTATGAGCCACGTCAGCTTCCCTGCTATGCCAGGCATCTTTGTAACATCAGCACACTCCTCCCTTCTCTGCCTTACTTCTGGCTGCAGGGTGCCCAGGCTTGTATGCCTGAGGCTGTTACGGGACAGAACTACCTGAACATTATTTGATCCATTGTGAACCTGGGATCTGGTAGTTGGGTTCATTATTGAGGTCGAAAATTATATTGAGCTCCCGTTAGTCTTTCCTCGTCCTTGCCAGTGGTAGCATTGTGACAACAATACCATGACAAAGGCCTGATGGAACAGAGGCAGCACGGCAATGACCCACAACATTGCTTCCTTGCCTTGCCGCTGGCTGTAGGGTACCCACGCTTGTCCGCCTGAGGCCTGATGGATCAGAGGCAGCACGGCTAGGACCCGAGCTGGAATCAAGCGCGTCTGCTGAGGAGGCCAAGCAGCTGGCGGCATCATTCATTACAAAAGTGTAATAGACAGAATGAGCAAGAAGCTGAGAGCAAGCTTGGTGGCTTTACGAGTGTCAAGCTCAAGCTCTTCAAGGGCTTCAAAGTGTCAGGAATGTAGATTACCCTGCCACACCTACTAGAATGGTATACAGAATGGTAATTTGAGCTAAAGCCCTTGGAAGATGGCAACAGAGGTTGCGGTGCTGCTGCTTGAAGGCCTTGAGCTGATTCTTGGACCCTGTATCTTTACAGTATTTGACGTCCACAAGATGGATGTGCCTTTTTTTGGAATGAGCAGGCTAGGGTGACGGACCTTGGAAGCAGGTGGCTGTGGCTTACGCTGAATGCCGCCAGGAATAGAAGACATGAAAAAAGTAGCAAGTAAAAGTCTACGCTGAAGACTAGCCACAGTCAGTGCTGAAACTAACAGGGGCCTCACCAGTGGTCTAGAGGTTAACTAGGAGCAATCAAACTAATGTAAATCCAGCGGCTTGTCAGCCATCGGCCATCCTCTTGTAAGCAGCCCATCCTGTCGCCCCCCCTCCCCAATCCCCAATTGTTTAGATTGCTGAATGGGATGGCATGTTTGGCGTTGATTGTTTTGCTCACCGTCTTTACCGGCTTTTCTTTTAGGAAGACCGAGTTCACAGAGGAGGTTTATTGTGAATTAGGATAGGATAGGATAGGAGCTTTCAAGTTTGAAAGGATAGGATAGGTTAGGGTTACATAGCTGTACCTGCCTACAAGGGCAGCTTAGCTGAAGCAAAAGGTGCCAAACCAAACAGAACTTGTGTAAATGTCAACTGAAAGCCTTGAGCTGAGTTCAGAAGTGTCAACTGTAAAAGTCACACACACTGTCACTCTAAATGAAACAAGCACGCCAAGTCATGCACAAAAAACTCCATAAGGCTGTAGTGATAGGAAAGTACACTTTTGTGTTTCCACAAGAAGCACAGAAAGTTTGAGAACAGCACCGCTCTGCAAAAAGGTCCAAGAGGCCATAGTAAATGTGTTATGTTCTGCTTTGCACTTCAGTTCTCCGCCTCCACTGTTAAAGATGCAATGCAATGCTTCAGGAAGGGTAACCGCCGATACAGCCTGGTGAGTGCACATATTGTGAATTAGTTTATTGTAAATCGGATCGCGTCAGCAACTCCTATCAGGGTAGTGTGTAGTGTGACTCGGTTACTGCGGTGCTCCTCTCAGAGCGTTCTGTGCTGAGGCTCTGTGGTGCACGTGTGTGTTGTTCTCGGGCAGTTGATAGAGTCTGTTCAGGTTTAGTGTCTGAGCAGACTTCTAATTTGACAAGGTGAATGTCTGTCTCTTGAACTCATGTACGTAGGAGAGTAAACAGAATACTTGTCTTCCAGGGATAATACTAAAATGCCGTCTGGGTATAGCCACCTGGGTATGCTGATCTGGACATTATTGAAAATGAGACATAAGGCATATACCCAAGAATAAAATGCAGAGCTGTCATTTCTTTTCTCCAGTAATTTAGGCTGTTGCTGGACTGGAGCATGCAAGCTCAACTGTCACGCCTGTACTGTAGCAAGAGCCGTTTGAACAATGAACCCACTCGGCTTACCTAGCATGTGAGATCAAGAAGCACGCTCGAGGAATACAACCATCAGCAATGATCCAATGCCAGGCACATAAAAGATTGATGCTGCCAGAGTAGAAAAGAAAAACGATGTAAGCTGTGAAAACACTCCCCACATCAATGAAGGAAAAGACTCGGATGTTCCATGGTGGGGGGGCATGTGGTTTTCTAACCAAGGTGGCTTCTTTTCTTGACTTGATGCAGGGACTCCGAAAAATCGGAGTTTTCACTGCCTTTGTATTTTTCCTTCACTTTTCCTTGAGGAAAAGAAGATACATAGGGCTGATTGGTGATTGTGTGTATGTGTGTGTCAAGGCAAAGCTGTAACAACAAAAATTGTGTGGTACACCAGCTGCTGTAGTGTGGCGCAGGCTGGAAACACGGTTAGTGGTTGGAGCACGGGTGCTGTTGGTCACAACACATGCGCGCAACTCAGGTTTGAGACTTGCACTTAGGATAGCTGAACTCCTTGCCTTTATGTACACGGAGCTGGGGCAGCAGAGATGGCGGTCCAATTCCTTACACAGTTCAAAGAGAGACAGCAATTGGCCAGAAAACACACCAAAACACGTATCGCTACAATACAAGGCGGCGCAATTTTATACTGCGAATCTAAACCAAATCTTCATCCTTAGCCAGACACTTAAATTTCATCAAGATATGACCATACACACAAAAGCAAATCTTCATATGTGGTCTGAAATAGAGATTGATGACAATTAAGCAAACCGTCAGCAAGGTCAAATTTACTCCTTTGCAAAGCAACAACTAGCAAAATAGATTTTAGAATCCGCATGTATGTTTGTCTAAAAGATAGCTTGATGTGTCTCTTCAACTTACCAACTTGGCATGCAGCGTCAGCAATACGAGCTGGCAGCCTTATTCTGTCTCCAACTGAAGCTCATTCACGGAGCCTACTAAGCCAAACGGAACAGGCAGGTATGTTGCCTCGAGTCTGTTCATCAACTCCAACCCAGCACAGTTAAGGGTCATGTCTGCATGCATCTCCAAGGGTTGAATGCTGCAAACAAGGTGACACATTCAATCTCTGTCTCAGCAGCCTAGAGTAGCACGACATTCAAAGGTACCTATCAGTCTCAAAGCAAGTGTCTCAAGCCTGCTCAACAACTGGTTGAACCATTGTGCTTGTGCACGATGTCTCAAAATCATGCAAGGGTGCAGATATCATAAAGCCATAATGGCTTTTAGCCTCTTAAGTAATCAAAGTTTAATAGACTTTGTCTATCGAGACGTGTGCGCATGCACAGGCCTAAACAAGTTCTTTGCAAACACAGTGTTAACTATTTACACGGGATTAAAGCGGACAACGAATATCAACAAGCGAGAACTGATCAAGGTTTAGGACACACCCAGATATGCAAGCTATAAGCAAGATAAATAATCACAATAATATATACAGTTCACTGTTCAACACTGGGTTCGGTATCACTTGGTTCAGTACACACAAACACGCTTGCATGGTTCTGCTTGCATGCTTGCTCACACGTTCAACACTCCCCCCCAAGCATGTAAGCACTAATACACAAAATTGATCACTGTTGTTTTCCAGATTACCGATATTACGCAAACCAGTTTCAGTTCATGCAGATTGCAGATCACTCCCTTAGTTGGCATAAATATTCATATCTGGACACTGTGCAGATGACAGTTCTTGCAACTCTGCACATTAGTTGGACTCCATGCTCCCATGGCCGCTGTGCGCACCCCTTGGCCACGAGCCTCGCCTTGTGGCGTGGCTGGCCATGCTCCCCTTCCTTCACCGACAACACCCACCGGAGCTGCAGGGGCCGCGCACCTGGGGGCAGCGGCAGCAACTCCCACGTGCTGTTTGCCTCAAGCGCGCTCATCTCCTCATCCATCGCCGCGAACCACTGCTCGCGATCTGGCGCGCTGGCTGCTTCTGCATGGCTCTGTGGCACTTCCCCCGCTGCAACCAAGGCCACACATGGCCCATCATCACCCGCATTGCTGCTGACAGCTACGTTTGCAGCCCACTGCCCATGCCCATAGGGACGGAACGTGCCTTGCAGGTGGGCTGGCTGCCGCCTTTCACGCGTGGAGCGGCGCACTCCCTGCTGCTGCGGCGGCTGTGGCTGCTGCTGTGCCTGCTCATGGGGCTGCTCATGCCCGGCAGCTTCATGCTCATTCTCACCGTGTGCAGGCGGTGGCTCAGGCGGTGGCTGTGGTGGCGATCCAGCGCCGGAGACAGGCGCGATCTGCGCACCCTCTGCAGCCTCAATGTGTTGTGCGGGTGGTGGCTCAGGCGGTGGCTGTGGCGGCGCTCCATCACCGTGCACAGCTGCTTGCTGCGCATTGTGCTGTGGGGCACCAGCAGCTGCACCTACCTCTCCCCCCTGAGCAGCAGGCCCACCCTGTTGCTCAGTTGGTGCAGTTGCTGCTCGCCCCCAATGCTGCAGACCTCCCATGCCGCTGCTACCTGTGCTTCCAACACCATACGCATCCTCCTGGCACAGCAGCGGCGGCCCAGGAGCAGCGGCGGCCTGGTGCGCGGGCCTTCCGCGGTGCTCAACCGGGCGCTCATCAAAGAGCACATCCACTGACTCCACCACACGCATGCGATCAGGCACCCAAACACGCCACCCAGCCCCTTGGCGCGCGTAACCCACCATCACCCCACGCTGACTCACCATGTCCACCTTGGTGCGCTGTTGCCGCGGTACCAGCACCGTTGCGGCAACGCCAAACACGCGCAGGTGGGCCACGCTGGGAGGCTGCCCGCTGAAGAGTTGGAGCGGCGTGGCTGCTCTACCTGCTGCTGGACTGCGCACAATGACATGCGCTGCTGCTCTCACTGCTTCTGGCCAGAATCCCCCTGGCAGCTGTGCTTCCTCCAGCATTGCACGCACCCGCTCCATTAGCGTGCGGTTGAGCCGCTCTGCCTTGCCATTCATCTCAGGCGTGTAGGGTGGTGTGAGCTGCTGCTGTATCCCCTTGCTTGCGCACCACTGCTGTATGTCCTTGCTCACGTACTCTCCACCTCTGTCGCTGCGCAGCTGCTTCACTTTCTTGCCTGTGCTATTCTCCCACAGCTTCACCACCTCCTGGACCACCCTGCACGCTTCTCCCTTGAGGGCCACCGGCTGCAACGCGCACATCCCTGACCAATCATCCAACACCGTGACCACATACCGCGCATCTCCAAGCTGAGGCAGGCTGGGCAGCAGTGGACCCATCACATCCGTGTGCAGCCGCTCAAGCAACTCCCGTGCTGGCTGCTGGCTGCCCGTGTGCTGCCGCCTGTGCTGCTTACTCGCTGCGCATTCTGGGCAGAGCGCATCACTCACCGCCCCTGCCTGCTGCAGCGTGAGATCCATCCCGTGTACCATCCTGATTACCTGCTGCATGCTACTGCTGCTGAGATGCCCAAGCCTCCTGTGCCAGAGCTGGGCACAGGCGTCTGCCGGCTGCCGCAGCGCACCCATCCCAAGCGCTGCTGTTGGCAAGACGCATTCAGCCCTGAAGCCGAAGAGGCCGCTGCTACCGCTGAGCGTGCCCCGCACGCTTACTCCGCCTGGCAGCACAAATTGCCTGCTGTCTCCTGCTCCCCGCAGTGTACCGCCTACCCGCTGCAGCCTCACCTCACTCAAGAGGCTGCAAGGCGCTGATGGCACCCAGAGCACATTCCGCAGCTCCAGCATCGGCTCCCCCTCAGCGAGCTGCTTGCTCTGACCCGGCTGCGACGCACGCAGCCTCACTGTGCCCCCTCCCACTGCTCGCGCTTGACCTTCCAGCGCCCTGATCTCCTTGCCCCTGTTTCCCAGCTCCCAGAACGCCTCCTTGTGTGGCGTGATGTGGTGCGTGGCCCCGCTGTCCAGCACCCAGTCCATGCACATGCTTTTCCTCCTCATTGCAGCGCACACTGCTGCACCCCTGCCGCTGTCCTGCTGGCCCCCCGCGGCTGCATCCTCCTGCTCCGCACTACGATCCTCCTGCTCCGCATCATCACTCACTTGTGGCAGCCGCTGAGAGGCCACTGGCAGTCAGGCGACAGAGAGCACGCTCACTCCTGCTGCTGCATTGTCAACACCGCCCGTGTCTGCACCTTGCATGCTGGGGCAGTGATCCTGGTAGTGTCCCCACCGCTTACACCCATAGCACTGCTTGTTGGCCAGAGTCCGGCCATCCGTGCCTGGCACCACCCCACCGCCCTGCTGCTGTCCTCTGCGGCCACCCCGGCCACCACTGCGCGACCCCCGGCCACGCATTCCCTGCTGCTGCTGGCGCTGCTGCTGCTGTGGGCGTGCTGCAACATTGACACTGCCTGCGCGCTTCTCCTCGTCTCGCTGGTCTGCCTCTGCTTGCAGCAGCTTGACCTTCAGAGTCGCCATGTCATGCACCTGTGCCTTGAGCAGCTTGCGGTCAGTGGAGTATGTTGGCGGGAGGCCCCTGAGGATGTGGTGCTGCTTGTCTTCACTGCTGACAGGTGCTCCAGCCAAATGCAGCTGGGTATACAGGTGGAATGCCCGAGACAGATAAACTGCCATTCTCTCGTCTGGCAGCATGCACAAATCATGCAGCTCTTCCTTGAGTTCGTAGCGCCTGGTTGCACCTTGCTGCATGCATGTATTCTCCAGAGCCCTCCAACACTCTTTGGCTGTGGGGTGCATCATAGCATCATTGTGGATAGGCGCAACGTGCAGCTGGATGTGAGCCTTGGCAAGCATGTTTTCTTCTGAGTTAGGTTGCTGCCTTTCTCGCAGATTAAGCCAACTCACTGCAGCCTCATCAACTCCACCTGATTGTATCCTTGGTGTTGGCAGGATAGCCACTATGCACTTGTTGATGGTGAGGTGGGCTTCCATTTTGGGTTTCCACTCAGCCCAGTTGTCCAGCCCCAACATGGGCACGCTGCTTCGCATTCCCCCGCCAGCAACGGGTCCGCTGATCTCCATCGCACTGCTGTGCGCGCGAGCGCACCTAACCGCCTGGCAGGTGCTTGGCGCACAAGGCGCAGTACAGAGCCCGAACTCGGGACACTGGCGAAGCCCTTACCAGACGGCGCAGTGGAAGCGTGGGCTTGGGCCCATAACCCTGTTAACTATTTACACGGGATTAAAGCGGACAACGAATGTCAACAAGCGAGAACTGATCAAGGTTTAGGACACACCCAGATATGCAAGCTATAAGCAAGATAAATAATCACAATAATATATACAGTTCACTGTTCAACACTGGGTTCGGTATCACTTGGTTCAGTACACACAAACACGCTTGCATGGTTCTGCTTGCATGCTTGCTCACACGTTCAACACACAGAGCTGGGTGAAAAACCAATTATGGTCATTACAAAAGCTCTTGGGGGGCTCCAACGCCATACTCTGCCAGTCGGACATGCTTCAAATATGAAAAGCTGCCCACTGACCCAGCCTCAAATCAACACTAAGAGCACCACATGTGATGTACATCAAAGCCCTTAAAATCCCCTTCCCACTCCCGCTGTGTTAACCCAAACGGTGAACCTACAATGGAAAGTGTGGGCAAACACAGATACCACCTGTGTGGGCACCAGATCACCGTTCACTACACATGAAATCCCACGAAATATCGTTCAGCTCGGATTACTTACAGTGCCGGAGATTGTTTTGTATTAAAAATACTTAAATGCATCTAAATCAATTAACTGTAGAGTTGAGTGAAGAACCCGTGGATTGCCGTGAAAGGAAACAAAAAGCGGTGAATTACCAGCCAGCTAAATTTGGTCCAAATTGGAAAAATGCGAATCTCAAAGCTGAGGAGGGGCTCCGTTGGCAAGGTTGCCTTGGCTCACGGCAAACTTTACATCAAAATAGCCCCACCTGCTCAACGCCAGTGCGGCAATTACGTAGGTAGGTGAGATGAGGCTCAAAAGGGAGTCCTGCGTGGGAACACGTGCGAAAGATAAACAGTGAAGCCTTCACTTGGCTTAGCTAACGAACATGTCAGATGTGCATCGGCGCATTGACTCGTGCAGGGGCCATTATGGAGCTGTGCCAAGCACATGGCCAGCCACTGCCAAAGTTTCAAATGTGGCCTAGCACAGGTATGCATGGGGGTCTCCTGCATTCAAAAATGCACCTGCCTCGGTGTCTGGCAGGCACTTCCCTCGCATGCGTTTGATGAGAAGGCTACAAGGATGTCTAAGGGGTTGTTGGCCTCCGACTTTCCAATGTAATGGAAAGGCTAAAAGCTCTGTGCATTGAAGCTGAAGTTGATTGAGATCTAGCCATCTCTTTGAAAACCCTCTGCATTGAAAGACAACCGGCGTGCAATTAGGAAGGGGAAGGCCCAAAGGTTGGCATAGGAAGCAGTCACTGCAGCACCCACAAAGAGCGATAAGTAAATGCAACATCATGATTAGAAACATGCTGGGTTTTCAAAGCAATCTCCTGAAGATGAGTGGAGCAGGGGAGTTGACGGCTTTCTGCCCATTGCTTTACCTAATTGACGGCAACTGCTCAAGGATTTTCTATCGTGACTCAATCTCAAAAAATTCAAAAGCATGTGATAGCATGTGTATGCTGATGATGCTTTCACCCGGCATCATAAGTTGGATGAGCAATTAGAATGATCATCAATGCATGATCTTGCCCCCACCAAGAACAACCCCTATCAGTTTTAATCCAAGAAGGCTCCACATGTGCACCTCAATAGTCCTGGTAAAAAATGTTGATTGAAGCTTCTCTGTCCCAGCCAAATGAAATATGGATACTGGATTATAAGCTCATAATTTGCCATGTCAATTTTCCTAGGCGAAAGCGGGCAGTGGGTGTCCAGAGCAGAGGTTTCAGTCGGTAAGGAGGTGCTGGCCGAGGAGCACTCTGGCCTGAGCAAGATGGCGGCAAAGCAGGTGTGCGTGTGTGCGTGAGTGCGTGCGTGTGTGCGCGTGCGTGCTTGTGCGTGCGCGTGTGTATGTGTTTGTGTGTGTTTGTGTGTGAGTATGTGTGTGTGTGCGTATGTGTGTGTGTGCCTGAGAATGATTTGGCTGGGTGTATAAGGACAGTTCAATTCAAGATAAGCAGAGGTGAACAAACGAGCTGAATTGCTCTAAAAGAAGCAATGAGGCATAAATTAGAGGGATCTCCCACATGAGGTTCAAGATAGTATCACTAACTCTTCACCATCATGTGGGCCGCCCGTCCTACCCCAATATCATGGGAAACCAGCGTTACTTTTCTGTTTGACAAATTTAAAGAAGAAGAGACATGAATCCCAGCCTATAGACAATGTGTCTCCTTTTCCTCCGATGTAGAGAGAGTGCCTCCTCCTTAGTAGGTTTTCTTTGCCTTCTTTTCATCCTACAGACCCATTGGACTTGCCAACACACTCTACAAACTGTGGACCCACATGGTCACAAATACACTCCACAAGTATGCAGGAGCACACTCCCTACTGAGCTCCACTGAGGCTGTTTTCTATAACCTATAAGACACAACCCCCAGCTCCAGAATGCCACCTTGGGACTCAAGGATGCAAAAGCTTTTGGTAAAGATATATATGCCCTCACTCTTTACTTCTGCTTTTAATACCACTTTTCACAACTGGATGCTCTGGATCATGCAGAACTTGAATTTTCCTACTAGTGCTATTGACACGGTCAAAAACCCGTATGAAAATGCTGCCGCTCAAGTCAGGTTAACATTAGAAGGAAGCACCAAACAAATACCCGTTGAAAGAGGGACAATCCAAGGTGACGCACTATCTCCCTTCCTCTTCTTGCTCTATATGGAACCACTCCTTTGATGGTTCCACGTAGGGGGCCGTGAGTACCAGCAACAAAGCTGCATCCAAACCACAATGCCACTGACATCCACCTCGCGAACACGCTAACATTTTGAGCTGCGGCATTTGCTGATGACTTCCTGCGCCCTGCAAGGACAATCCAAGACTTCGAAGTCCAAGCCTATAAGCTTACACTATACTCAGACTGGGCGCGCTATTGAAAATAAGAACAATCCTCACAGCCAGGTTCTGGAGCCGGGTGCTTCTAGCAACCCTCCAGGTCCACACTAGCCCTTATATTTTACGCTTTGCGGTGGAGAGGACTTACGGCTCTTTTGCGCCAATGTGTCTCCTTTTCCTTAATTGATGCAGGGAGAGCTTCAAGGAAGTTTCTCAGCCTACGTAAAAGAAAGAAAGAAAGATCTACGCTAGCCGTTTGGCCGCGTGCATTGAGGAAAGAGTCTCCCATAGACTCCCACCGATAGAGGGCATCTTTATCCCCACCCCAGCCACAAGGATTCGATCCGGGGACCTCCTCCTTGCTGTCGCCCTCCTCGCGCTTGACCAGGGATCCGTAACATGACGTTGGCTAGGCTCAATCAGCCTACGTAGTTTTTCTTTTCTTTCAAACTGGGCAGCGCTTATCATCCCTGGCAGCAAAAAAAGGTCACTGGTATCCTTCACAGTTATCCCCACAATAACATCAACAGAGTGACACCCTCCCAAGCCCTCAGTCATCACCTCCGAGGAGTAATAGACATTCAAGGACACAAAGCTCGATTTCTACCATCTGATGAGCCATTCTTGTACCTTGGAATCTAACTTACCATTGATTTAAGTTGGAAGCACCAGATCCGACGTATCTCTCCACCAGATGCTGCAGCCCATACTTCACATTTAACTATCCTACCTGCCCTAATCCCTGAAATCTACAGATCAGGGGTGGCATGTATCTACAACATGGGAGGCAAATTTGTTGGGATGATGAACCACGCCGTTTTGATGTCCTCCAATTTGTAGAGTCTGCAAAGCATTCCACAAAGTTAAAGTACTCGGCCTACACAGTAGCATCTGCCCTCCACCAAAAAGCTTTGCATCTGAACTAGTGGGACTCCTAGCCTGCAAGATTGTATGGAGAACAAATTCAGAGCAAAAGACTAAAGACTCCTTCTTACGGACGCTTCCATCTCACATTCACAACGCCCTCCAAAACCGGGCATTCGCCACCCAAGAGAAAATGGCCTCTCCCTTGGACTATAACACTTACACTACTGGGGCTCTGACCCCCGTGAAATTCTTCTTGGTGCCCACCACAATTCCATTCCATCCAGACTTTCGGGGATTTCCATCTGCCACCCCATCCATGACAAGAAGGCCATGACACTAGCCCTGCAACGCGCTATCTGCTCTGCCATCCTCATTACAGAGGCTACGGCCACCCTCATGTTTCTACCAGCAAACAGTAAGCTGATCCCTACTCAAAACTCCTCACTGCTTACCTCCACCTTTGCTACTAGCTCGGGACCATGCCAAAAGGGAAACTTACCTACGACAACCCCCAATCCTGGCCCAGCCAGGAAATTGCTCTCCCTGAGCATACCTGGGACCTCCAGATGATTGCAGTCTGGAATACAGCTGTTAGAGTCCACTTGAACAACCAGGACCCTACCTGGTTCTGAGATTATCCAGGGACATTTTTAAAGCAAAGTGATTCGTTACAAATGTGAGCAACAGCCCCATCCTTAATGCAAGGCACACCATTATGCCCGGAATAAGGAAATGTGAAAAATACCCTAGACAAGAAACAAATTGCCAAGTTCCCCCATAAAACAGCCTCAAATATAACTACCCTTGCTATGTGTCAGTCCAATCCAAAATTCTAGCTCAAATTTGCAGATTGGAAGTCCTGGACTAACACAGACGGCAGCTGCCGGGCTCAGAACGGCAAGACAGTAATAGAAGAGGTAAAGAGCAGCACAACTCAAGCCAGGCTTCATGGTTTGAATATCCAAAACTGGACTTAATAGAAATCAAGTACTGTGAAAATACAAGGCCTGGCGCCCAGCTAGAATCCTCACAGCAACAGCACAGTGAACTGTGCAAACAGCTTAAAGGTGCCGAGACCACCTTCCACATAATCCTCCAGGGTGTGGTGGGACTGTCTATAGTGCTCACACCCTGGCTTAGTTGTTAAAACAAGGGATTGACCCACAAAGGTCCACCGTACTTGCACAAAAGCTCCATGCCCACTCTGTGCAATGTGCGCACGAACTTAGCTCAACCAAACGTGCCATCAAAAACAAAAACACTTATTATTAATCGGGTACTCTAGGGCCGTGTGCTGCCAGAAACCCACCAGACACACACTAACTTCCTTCTTACCCTCTAGTGAGGGAGACTTACGGCTCTTTGAGCCAATGCGTCTTCTTTTACTTTCTTGGTGTAGAGAGATTTTTTCCTGAATGCATGACTTTTTCTTATTCTTTCTCTTTAGAGGGCGCTAATAGGCATTCATGATGAGACTTGAATCTCCATCGTATTCTCATGTTGATATTGAGCTTTTGAAAGAATTTGTGATGCTAGGTATTGTGGCACGTTCTATCTGTTTAATCAAACACCACAGGCACCCATCCTTTTCCAATCTCCTTTATGATCACAGAAACACTCTTTTTTGTGCCGCATCCACACCTCTTCATGGTTGATGCATTCCCAAACCAGCTCACCTCCAAGCATATGCTACCAAGGCTCCGTGCTGCTCTGGAGTCTGCAACGATGCCAAGGGAGGGCACAGAGGAGGAGCTGATGGCTGGCAACCACAAAGGCCGCCTGCAGGAGATTCTCTCGCGGGTGTGCTGCGAATGCTGATGATGTTGAGAAAAAGGTCCACCTTCAAACCTATACATAGATCTGCCCAGTACAATTGCACCAGCTTGCTGCCTCCACTACACACCTTTATCTTTGCAAGCATGACGATTGACCATTTGATCAATTCAAAAAGGTTGAGATTCTGTGGCATCCATGATGCGTTGGATTTAGAATATTGCCAATGCATGCCCTGTCGAAATACCTTACTCAAAGCTCTCTATATCATATAAATGTGCAGGTAATAGGGGCCAGGCTTCCCCATTATGAAGTTCAACAATCTGGAAGTCCGCACATCCCTTCTTTCACTGCCCAGGCAAGTGCACATTTAAGCCTATCCTCTGGCAACCCATCTTTTTTTCTTTCTTTTGTCTCATACCTGGTGCACTGTGCACATCCTTCAGCAACAATGTCGAGTATGATCCTAAGAAAGCAAAAACAACGAGTGAAAGGATTCCTGCCTCCTTGCAGGTGACTGCTGGAATCCAAAATGTTTTTTTCACAGTAGAGGGACCTCCTGACTGCACACGCCGAGCTGCTGAGCAGGCAGCTGCAAAGAAGATGTTGGCAGATCACATCACAATTGCGGCACAGTAGAGGGAGCATGGGCCTGAAACTTTCTTGAACCTTGTATATACATTTGCATGGTAGTGAAGTATATAAAGCCTTTATACTTGAAGTACATGGAAAGAAAGGCTACGCAGGCTGAGATAACTCTCCCTGCACAGCACATGGACTTATGTTGATAATCAAGCTCTTACCTATGCACGCAACAATGGCTGTGGGGTCCCAGAAAGCATGCAACGGTAGAGCTAAGGCTGTGCAACATTTAGTGATAGCATAAGCAGAAGACTTAATGTCTGAGTGTATATATGTGAGTATAGCACTGCGTGATTCAGCTCCCTGGCAAAGGATTAGACGCTCATCTTTGCATCAATCTGAGATATTTATGATCTACTTTATTTTGCACAACAGTTTTGCCTTCCACCTTGCGCTAGGAGCAAGGGGAGAAATACTTGAGGAACACTAGGCAGGCTTGCCATCGCTTAAATGCTTGTTTCCTTTGCAATGCCATATTGTGACACACTAAGAAGTGAGCGGAAAACCCAAGGTAGAGTGCACCGGCACAATGCTGAGATAGTTTCGCCTGCATCACAGAGTATCCAGTTAGAGTTTTCTCTGCCTACGCAATTTTCTTTTCTTTTCTATTCAGTCCGATGCGGCTGAAACGTTTCTAGAGCTCTTACTGGCCCCTAATCAAGTATATACCCGCCCTCTGCGACAGAGATATGTAGTCAAGAATTACCTGCCAGACGCTAGAGCAAAATAGCATTAGCTATAGGCTCTGAAAGCTTCCCCCTGCTTTGAGCAGTGTAAACAATTGTTAACAGCTGAGATAGTTCTAGGAGTACGTGCCATGTGGGAGAGAGTAAGAGTAGCTTGGAGAACCTGTTGCAACTTGCAGAGACAACCTGCTTCTTGCAGAGACTACCTGCCTTGAGCAGAGAGAACCTTCACTCTTCAAGAACAAGTAGCGAGCAAAGAAGATCCTAGACATGCTAGATTAAGCATTCACGCTCAAGCAAAGCAAAACCTAAACTGGGTCCAAGACTCATGCACACGCTTCTACTAACTGCACCATTCCAAAACCATCATCCATACAATTGCAAGTGCCATGGTTGATCCCTTGCTCGTGAATACTGCATGCTCTGGTGGCGACCAACCTGGAAGCTATTCTGGGAGAATACCCCGCTGTAATGAGGCCAAGTACGTGGAGAGGACAGTGATTGTAAACACAAGGATTTCCATGCATGCGCCTTCCAACACCCATGCTCCATGATGTATGGCTTAAGGAACCACCCCTCTGAAGCATCAGAGAGTGCTGTGTGCAGAAGGCTAACCAGGGCCAAAATTCCTTGGAGCGAAGGGACAAAGAGGCAACAGCAGCCCACGGCTTGGCAATCCACAAGTTGCTGCTCAAGCCTGGTACACCCAATTGCACCTGTGCCTAGATCAGGCCGCCTACGAGCAACATCGCTTGTACGATAGTCATACTTGCCAAAGCAACTGAACCAGGGTCTGGCATCGCTGCCATTGTAGAAAGGATATCTTTTGTCAGTCTGGTACATTCTGGATACATGTATGCCAACAAGCTCGTTACCACAAGGCGTGCTATTGAAAACAAGAATACTTTTTGCAGCCAGGTTATGGAGCCGGGCGCTTCCAATAACCCTCCAGATCCCCATTAGGGTGTTCTTTTTGTAGCTTCGTGGTGGAGGGGACTCACGGCTCTTCTGAGCCAATGTGTCCCCTTTTCCTTAATTGATGTAGGGAGAGGTTCCTCTGCCTACGTAGTTTTTCTTTTCTTTTCTGGGGAATTGGGAGGTGTTTGTAAGTGAGCCACCCTGATGCCATTATGGTACTACCCCTGAAAGGCAGAGACTCCACCCACTCTCCAAAACACATGAATCCAAGAGACATAGATATCCATGCCATTGTTATGAAATTCTGCTCTGACGCCAAACCTGAACAAACTTCACTGACCGCCCAAAATTACCAACACAAAAATGTTATTGCAAATCTACGCACAAAAACCCCCAGAGACACACGCCGCAATAACAGAGCCACAATAGTGTAGTAAATACTATCCTCATTGGAGTTGCCAGACTATTTACAATCCATACACCATCGACCCCCTCTGTAAGCTTGGCTGAATTAAAGGAAAGGCCTTCAAACTTGCAATTGAAATTCAATATAATGCTGTTAAGACCTCAACAAAAAAATGTCAAAACATGCCATCCAATTTAGCAATCCAAGCATTAGGTGCAAGTTATTTCCTTGATGCGCGTTTGCTGCTGCCCAACGGAAACATTTACCTTCTATTAGAAGGCTTCGCATTTGTTTCTGAAATTATGCAGTTTAATAAAATTTACTCACTCCTTAAAAATAGAGCAGCATCTGACTATCAGTTGAATTCAGCTAGACGCAACAGAAAAACCAGATCGATTGTCTGTTTGTGCACAAGCAAGAAAACAGTTATGTTTTAGGGACCAAGCCAAAAGAAGAAGGATAAGGTAGATTTGGAAGACAGCAAGTATACAGGCAAAAAAAAGCTTTCTGCTCAGCAGTGCCCCCTCCATGAAGGGACTGGCATCAGTTTGCAAAGTAGAAACCGAGGAGAGCTCGGCTTGAAGAAGGCAAATAAAGTTCATACAGCGCACACTCTAAGCAGGTTGAAGCAGCACACCCACAAGAGAGGAGGATTGGATTCGTACAAATAGCCAATGGAGCCCATACCTTGATCAATCTGTTGACAGTATTCATCAGAAGCATTGCCGCAGACTGCTAGGGGATGCCTATGACGCATATCCCACTATAGGGTTTCGATTTAGGCAGAAATCTAGCTGGAAATCTAGATTGCTTCAAATTTTGCTGGAACCTCTTACTTCAAAATTTGAGCTTCAGAGTCTGATGTGATAAACTTTACGTCCTGCATTCTTAGAAAATAAAAGAAAACTTATAGTGAGTGTCTGAACTTCAGAAGTCAATTTGATGCAGGTATCTTGCCATGATATGCCTCTGTAGGCAAGAGACAGAGCTATATGTAAGGTAGCGGGAAGGGTACAACTATGGAGGATCAGAAACAGGTTCCAGTTCCAGAAAACACAGAATGGCCCAGTCAGGGCACTGGCATTGATCAGAGCATGGCACAAGAGTCACGTCCACTCGACCAGTATAGATCAGGATCTGCTGCTCTGCATCCCTTCAAGTCCTTTCTTGTTGCATATGAGCGAATCAACCCCATAATCAGTTCAACCATGGATCATGCCTCATAGCCTCATTGTCTGGATAAGAGCGCGTGCACACGTGTGTGTGTGTGTGTGTGTGTGTGTGTGTGTGTGTGTGTGTGTGTGTGTGTGTGTGTGTGTGTGTGTGTGTGTGTGTGTGTGTGTGTGTGATCTTGATTTGTGAACAGCCGTCTGAAATTGTGATTCAAAATTTGAACTGGCGGCCGCATCCTCAGAAAAGGGTCATCAATGCGCTGATGATGGAGTGCATTGTTTCCTACAACCATATTGGTACACATGTCTGTTGTAAACTTGGGGGGCCCACAGCTGCTGCAGTGAATCTGTTTGATTTCATGTTCGATCTACCTGTAACATGATGTCTCGGATTTTGGAATAAATCATGTACTAATGTTTCTCCAAAAGTAAACAAAGAGTCTAGGGCAAGTGAAAAGCAGCATGCCTGCTGCAGGCCATCTAGGCGGGCCCAAGCTCCCCACAAAGAACCTGACCAGCCAGTTTCTGAAGCTCCGGGATGACGCACGGCGTGCCAGTGGTCTGGACGACGGACTCGATGATAATCCTACAGCTCGCCTCGTTGGCGCAGCGCTGCAGGGCAGCTCCACCAGCGACGTGGAGATGGCCACATCCACCGCACTTGGGAGCCCTTCAGCTCCCAGCTGGGTGCACGCATCAGAGATGATACGCGAGGAGATGCGGGGCTGCAAAGAACGACTGTTCAGGCTCAAGGAGTGAGTCGGACACGCATTCTCATCATGGAAACTGTTGGGTTGGGTCTTGACCTGGACCATCAGTCCATAAGATGGAAGAATGGCAGCATATCTTTGCAGTATGGTTTCTGCTTGGTGCTTGCCCAAGGGCATTCATCTGCATCTTTGAACACTGAACAAAGTCCTTGCACCCTTGCTGATTTCAAGCCATTGTTGCCCACCTTAATGTGGCAAGGAGCCCTGCCTGGGCTCCAGGTCCATTCCTGTATGCGCATATGCAATGATGCCTCATTACAAGCATGCAAAGCAGAATTCGGTGAAACACAAATCAAAATGCATGCAGGGCCAGACATTGGAAAGGAAAGGAAATGTAAGAAAAGGAAAGGGCATAGCTGTGCCTGCCTACAGGAGCAGCTCAAATGAGCAACTACCTGTGAGCTGTCTAGACTTCATATGTCAACTGGAAGGGGAAACCTGTGCCAAGTTCTCTGCAATGGATTGTGGCACGCGTATATGCCAAAAATTGTTCATATCTCACAATGCACTGTTTGCAAACAAAACAAGTTTGCGAGTGTCCCAATTATTTGGGGATTGCTGCTTTTCGTCGCGCCCGCATGCATGGACCATGCCTTATTTAAATAGCCAGCCAGGATGCTGACTGACAAATCTGTAGGCTCAGCCAGGGTATGTAGCCAACAAAGCTCCTGTAGCAAACAAAGCGCCCCTCATGCATGCCATGTAAAGACCTGCAAATTGGTTTACAGTCAGTGACGCTCCTATTGTGGCATGAAGTCCAAATTGCATATCGTGTCACTTGATGTGGGAGCCATTGTATCTTGGCGACCACTGTCTGCCTCATCTCATGATTGACACACAGGCTTCAAGTCATTCTTTTTACACTACAAGACTTTTGTGCTCAGTGAACCCATGCACCTGCTTTGAGTGCTGTGTTGCTACGCTTTGGCTGCGAATCCTCGAAGAAATTTACCTGCCAAAACCGTGCTTGAGTATGCATCAGTGCAGGTGGAGTGGCACGTCCTTTGCTGCTTTTATTGCAAAAAACTAATTTGGGGGAGCTCTGAAGGTCACTCCAGGCAACCAAGTATGACCATGCTGTGTGCACATTGATCACAATGGCAAGGCTGGATGTCGCTCAGGTCCCGCTCATACAAAGTACACTATGGTATTATAGAGTAATGGAAGGCCCTGCATGTGCGCAATTGGTCCACCTCTCAGCCCATGCTTTCCTTCAACCAAAGCACAGCACGCTTACAAACTGCGTCACACTCCTGCCTGGTGCGCCCTCTCAACAGGGCACATGTACGTGCGCATTACTTGTGCGCTTTGACTCAAAAAATGACTTCAAGAGCTTACAGAAGCAGAGGGCCTAGAAGTTGAAACCAATGCCTCAATGGCTTGGCCAAGGCTGCACCATGTTCTCTTGCAGGGCGTGCGTGGATGCTCTGCTGGTATCCTTCGACTCAGAGAATGGCCTGGCCAAGGCGGCACCATGTTTTCTTGCAGGGCGTGCATGCATGCTTTTCTGGTATCCTTTGACCCAGAGGGTGAATCCAAAGCTGCACCATGTTTCATTGCAGGGCCCACGCGCGTGCACTACTCGTATCCTTTGACTCAGAGAATGACTCCAAAGCCCATGCTGAGGAGTTAGCAAGAGGGGTGCAGTCCACGCTCAGGTGAGGCACCATTTGGTGGCGCACATGGTGGAGGCACCATTTGGTGGCGCACATGGTGGAGGCAATATTTGATGGCACACATGGTGGAGGCATTATTTGATGGCACACGTGGGTACAATGCACACTCAGTGGAGGCACTTCCTTGCACACATGGGTTGAGAGCACCTGTGAATCTAGGTTGTTCGCACAATGCATTTGTCCTGGCATGCCTGGCCCAATGGCATGAGGACAATGGGGGTACGAGCGCACGAGAGCAATGGGGGCAATAAGGGCATGAGAGCAATGGGGGCATGAGGGCAGTGAGGGCAATGAGGGCATGAGGGCAATGAGGGCATGAGGGCAATGAAAGCAATGGGGGCATGTGGGCAATGGGGGCATGAGGGCAGTGAGGGCATGAGGTCAATGAGGGCAATAGCATGAGGGAAAGGCACTCTGCATAGTTCTTGCCAAAATCAGTTTGCCAAAAGTCTAAGGCTATCAGATTGCAATCCGCAACGCAGAAAGAGGTCGACTCAAAAGGTTATTTGCAGCGCTCCTGAGTGAGGAGATTTTAAGCGATTGAGCCTAGATTCTTGTCTTGGTGGCTCTGCCTGGCTACCTTTACTGCTTTTCAGACTGATTGGTCCATAAAACCAGCCATCCTCCTTGGATCGATAAGTTCATGGCTCTGTGTGTATGTGTGTGTACTCTTGCCCCCTCTGACACGCGCCTCTATACACCCATCACAGGACCAGTGTCATCTCCTTCCTTGTACCTTCAATTTGTTTAGCTTTGCAACTATAAGAAAAATCCATAAACTTGCAACCTTCCGTTCGTTTAAAAAAACGCAACTGTTGCTTGCAGGCGCTTAGACTTGGAGATCAGGAGCTTAGGGGGCGGGGGCAAGGCTGGCCAGGGCTCCGATGATGGCGTGCAGCTGCAAGTGCAGCGGCATTTAGCGACGGTGAGGAAGGGCGTACGAAAGGCCTGGAATGTTGAATGCAGACGGCTTTGGTGCCACACTAGAAATATAACAATGTATAAGATATCATGTATGCAACAATGGCATGCATAGGGTTGGTCGATGCCAGATACATACGCCATGTTTCCCTTCAGCAGGAAAGGGAGATGCACATGTGTTGGGACTGGTGTTCTGGCCAACCTCAGGCATTTAGCGACGGTGAGGAAGGGCGTGCTAAGGGCCAAAGAAATGTCCATGGCATGCATAGGTAGGCCAACCCAAGGAACGTAGGTTTAAGGGCTGCAGCATCCGGCTATGGCGCAAAGCGGCGCAGCAGTGCTCCTGTGACACAACAGGGGTGAATTGGCACAGCGTTGCTCCTGTGATGCTCTAGTGGCGTAGCGTCACAGCAAGACTCCGGTGACACAGCGTGGGGAGGTAACAGTGCTTCTGTGACACAACGGTGGTGAGGTGTCACAGCACATCGGTGACTCTGCAGAACACTTGCACACGATGTGTGCAGATTGGCGCAGCGGTGCTCCTGTGTCACCACAGTGCACAGGAGCAGAGCAAATGCAAAAGTGGCTCAGCATTTTTGACGGTGGCACGATGGTTGCGGAATGCCACAGCAGTGCTCCTGTGACACGAGAGTGGCAAGGTGTCACAGCATTTGGTGGTTTAGCAGGGCAGTTGCACACTGTTTGTGAAACGGTACAGCATTGCTCCTGTGACACAATGGTGGCAAGGCATGTGTAGAGAGGGTGCCAACTTGGCCATTTGGGGGGGGGATTTGTCACAGGAAACGTACCTGAGCCTCCCTGGCCCTGCCTTGCCCAAAACATGCTATTCAGCCCTGTTCTGTGATCGAAAAGGCACAAGTCTGCATAAACAGTTCTGGAAAAAACGGCCTCAGTATATGTGCTAGAGTGCTCAAAGAAGGGAAAAGAGGGCAACATGGTGGAAAATGGGAATCTTCCAACTTGCCCCATTTTGTCAAATTTACCCTCAGGTGTGTAGTAGTGTTACAGAAGACACCATTGCAGAAGGAATGGGGTCAATTGGTGGTCTGGCTGGGTCAGGGTGAGCGAGGATTTCTGGGGGTGTAGGTGGACCTCTGAGCCCTCAGCTCTGTAACTCAGGGAGCACTCCCTGTAAGCTTTTTTCACAGTCCATTACATTATTTTTCTTTCATAACTAGGCCTAAATTCAGAATTCAGGATTGATTTTTTGAGGCTTGCCCGGGTTTCCCGCCAAGGTTTGACCAAGCCAAGATCGGCACCTGATCTCGGTACTTACATGAAAATTATTGCTTTTCAATGCACTAGTTTTCATCCTGGTGCCAGGGTCAGGTGCACACTTGTGGCAGTTTAAAGTAATGAGCTTGCACCCTCTGGTGTATATGTGTGTATGTATGTTTGCATGTATGTATATATGTATGTATATAAATGTTGCTCAGCAAATGGCTCAGCAATGCCCTTGTGGTACATTATTGGCCTACCTCCAAAACGATGCTGCACAGCTCTCCTAAGTGCTCAGAGCGGATCACTTGTACTTATCTGCTGTGAGTATCCTGAGAGCTGTGCAGCGCTCCTCTGCTGGCACATGTTTGACAGAGGTCCGTTATTTTGTTACTTTCGTACCATTGAGGGGAAGTGGAACCTTACCCAAACGCACATGCTCCTCCTCAACCGGAATCGCTGCTCAAGCCCATGAGTTGGCTTAGGTGTCAGGTGATCCGATTTTCCTGGGTATCCATGCACCCATCTTTTGCCCATGCTGACTTGCTGCTCCAAAATTTCCCATGAGGGTCAAAGGAACAGTTTTAAAACTGCTCAGGACAACAGGTGCCTTGAGCTGTGCTGCCTTGTTTATGTCCGCAGCAGTTGCAGCTCATTAGCAAGCTTAGACAAATGGTCATTGATGCCTTGCGTTGTGCTGCCTTGAAGCAAAGCATCTGGGAGCATATGTGTACCGTACTACCAGGTGATCATCCCGCACCCCCCAAAAAAATTATTATTTTCACAATCCCGCACCAATCCCGCACCCCTCTCATTAAATAATTTTTACAATCCCGCACTATCCCGCAGGGCCAGTATTGCCCTTAATCGTTAAAATCCTCAAAGATATTTATTTTTACTTTCCCAGACTTTCCTGCAGCCCCTAAAATAATTATTTTCAGGTCGTCCCGCATTCATCCCGCACCCCTCAAAAACATTTTTTTGCGGGATGATCTAAGAGTAGTACGGTATGAAAAAATGTTTGGGCAGAGTTCTCCCTGCGGAGCCTTTCTTAAATGCACGCTGGCTTCCGCCCAGCATATACTTTTGCCTTATACTTCTGGATAGGGATATACACGCAGAGAAGGTTCGCATGCCACGTGTGCAAGGTTGACAGGGTAAGGTAAGGTTACATTGCTGTTTCCGTCTACAAGGGCATTGAGCGGAAACACTGAGGCCTGTAACCAGACCTGCCAAAAAGGAATGCTCAACTCACAAAACAAGGTTGACAAAAGGGTGTGCAGACGGAGCATCTTAGGCTTTTTGTCAGAAGTCATTCATGCTGTCAGAGGCCATTCCTGATAGAGGTCAACCCTGCTGTCAGAGGTCATTTGTCAGGGGCCATTCCTGATAGAGGTCAACCCTGCTGTCAGAGGCCATTCCTGTCGGAGCTCATTCCTGCTGTCAGAGGCCATTCCTGTGAGAGGTCATTCCTGCTGTCAGAGGCTATTCCTGATAGAGGTCATTCCTGCTGTCAGAGGTCATTCCTGATAAAGATCGTTCCAGCTGTCAGAGGCCAGTCCTGATAGAAGTCATTCCTGCTGTCAGAGGTCATTCCTGTGCCCCACAGGCTCTCACTCGCCATGCCTGCCTCACGCAGCGTTGACCTGATGCAGTCCTGACCATGTTCTGTTGTTTTTTTACTGTGCCTTGCTGCTGCTTCTCATGTGCCTGCCTCACGCACTGAGATGACCTGATGCAGTCCTGACCATGTCCTGCTGTTTTTTTACTGTGCCTTGCTGCTTCTTAGAGAGAGGAAGAGTGGTGCTCTGCTGTACTTGCTTGTGTCCTGCGCACAGAGATGGCCTGATGCTGATCCTCCTTGCAGGCACTCTTCAAGCTCTCTAACGACTTCAGGAAGGAGGAAACACGGTTTTTGAACAGGGTGGAGGCTCAGAAAGGCATCAAAGTTGGAGGGACCATGGGGCTCGTGGAAAATGATGCGCAGGTGGGTCTCTGTAACGACCATCCGTTTTTTGAAGCACGCCTCTTTTCCGACAAGATCAATTTTTGTCGCTGTGCCGCATTATTATGCAGGTCCTCTGCTGCCTAGATGGAGTTGTAGTGTTTGCGTGTCTGAAGGGGACTAAATTGCTCTTTTGTTCAGTGTTCAGCATTGCAAAACAAGTGCTTTAAGCTGCCGCATCTGCTTGAGGCAAATGATTGTTTGCAAGGTATCACCGAAAGGCTTGTGATGTCATCAGGTCATCCTTTTTGGCTGCAAATCAAATTCCAACGAGCTCTTTGGTGCCAAGGACTCTCAGAAACTCTGATGGGGTGCTCAAGTGCGGTGCTTGGCCTTCACAAGAGTGTGTGTGTTGATGTGTATGTGTGCCTATGTAAGAGTGTGTGTGTGTCTGTGTGTTTGTCTGTGTGTGTTTGTCTCTGTGTGTGTGAATGTGTGTTTGTCTGTGTGTGTTGCAGTTTGTGTTTGTGTGTGTGTGTGTGGTGCAGTGTGTGTGTGTGTGCGTGCGTGCGTGTGCGTGCGTGCGTGCATGCGTGTGCGTTTATGTGGGTGTGGGGTGTGTGTGGGTGTGGGTGTGGGTGTGGGTGTGGGTGGGTGTGCGCGCGTGTGTGTGGGTGTATGTGTGTGTACGTGTGTGTGTGTGCGTGCGCGTGTGTGTGTGCTTGCGTGCGTGTGTGTGTGTGTGTGTGTGTGATGCAGTCTGTGTGTGTTGCAGCACATGTCTCATGTGCTGCCATCCTCTGCGACACAATTTGGTCTTTTGCTGAGAGAGTCCACGAAGCAGCTCCTGATTGGAAATCCTACTTGGAAGTGACCTTGTTTTGATTGAGCGCACCAATTTTTTTAATGACCAGCTTTGGCCTGCATTAAGATGCTGTGGCCTTGGTTCGTATCATCATAAGCCGGGCAGCACATTTGTGGTTTTTCCATTGATCAATGTATTTTTCCACTTTGTTTTGTGCGAAGGGCAAAGTTGAGAGGAGTGCTTTTTGACACAGGCCAAGGTCCTCTGCCAGCGAGGGTGCAGCTTTGGGCAAAATTGTTCTGTCTTTCGTTCTAGAACAGCTGCGGCTGTTTGCTGTGAGCACCTGAGCAGCTGTGTGTGTGTGTCCATTGTGTGCAGTGTCTTGCATTTTTATCTTTGAAGGGCCCTGTCATACTGTGCAGTTGGAGGGCCTGGATGAGCACGATCCAGGCTTTACCCAGGCGCAGTGTCTTGCGTTTGTATCTTATAAGGGCCCTGTCACATTGTGCAGATGGAGGGCCTGGACGAGCATGATCCAGGCTTTACCCAGGCGCAACTTGCTCAAGTTGATTTGAGCCATGCCCTGGCTGAAGAGCGGGACCAGGAGATTCGCAAGATTGTGTCCAGCATCACTGAACTCGCTGAGGTGCGCGCGCTCGCACATGTGTGTGTATGTGTGTAGCAGCACATTGTTTTGTGCACGTGTGTGTGCATGTCTTTTTACTATCTGTGCCTACATGCACACTTCTGAAGATGTATAGGTTGCTGCATGCCATATGTCCCTGCTACTAGGCTCCTTGTGCTCCCCCCCTTTTTTTACCTTCTAGGCAACAGCCTGCCTGTCCTGACAACCCGCTGCCTTTGCAGCTCTAAGGGGCATGGGTGGTGCTCTGGTGGCTGTATCCTGACACACGCTTCTCAAAATCATGGATGGCCAGCAAAAGCTGAATGTATGCACGCCTTGGCACACAGATAATGCGGGATCTGGCAACCCTCGTAGTGGATCAAGGCACCATTTTAGACCGCATCGACCGAAACGTAGAAGAGGTGAGTTTGGTACTTTTTGTGCCTTTTGAAGCTCCTTTGAACATGAAAGGGTTGAAATAGAACCTCAGTCTGGCAGCCCTTTAGCCATCAGCGTCCATGTACCATGGAGGTTTTTTGGATGTGTGCAGGCATTTCTCGTCATGCAACACGATATTTGTGTGCAGGCACGTCTCATCATGCAAATTTGATTAATGTGTGCAGGTACATCTTGCCATATAGCATTGGTGATTGTGTGTAAACACATCTCATCATATGCAACATATGACTTGACAAATGCACAGAGGCATGCCTAAGCCTAGGATGCCATTCTCTATGCGCTGGAAACCATTCATTCAAATGGCAGAAGCTCTGGCACGAACGCTCTGCGTTGACCAGAACCTGCCAGGTGTATGTCATTGCGAAAGCTGTTTTGATGCACAGCATGAGCGCCACTTCATGTGTCTGCTTAGTCACACATGTGCGCAGGCTTTCACATGCACGTGTGCATTGGCAAGTCATTGAGATGCACTTGCTGTGCATCAAACAGTTTCTGACGGAGTGGTTTGCTTGGCATGCAGGTGGGGATACGCGTAGAAGAGGGAGTTGGGCAACTGGAACGGGCAGAAAAGAATCAGAAAATGAGTAGGATGTTTATTTGCATTGTTGTCTTGGTGGTAATAATATTATTACTTCTCATCATCATTGTAGCACGCCATTTAGTTGTCTTCTAGTTGGAAACTTCAACTTCTCAACTTGTGTATCAGTGTGTATCATATTGTGTACTGTGACATATACCGGCTCGCATCATTCACTTGTTTACAAAACGCTTGGCCATGGAATGTTTTTGTTTGCATCATGCATTTTTTTTCAACATCCTGAAGACATGAGAACGTGACCCGCGCTCATCATTTTTTGGGGGACGTTTTTGT
This sequence comes from Dunaliella primolecta, assembly GCA_914767535.2. NCBI lineage: Eukaryota > Viridiplantae > Chlorophyta > Chlorophyceae > Chlamydomonadales > Dunaliellaceae > Dunaliella > Dunaliella primolecta. Next base: position 648,411 of record OU611764.1, on the reverse strand, counting down.
TTCTTGGCTCTTGGCTTTTCCACAAGTTTGAGTTAAGGGAAGGGAAGGGTTACATACATAGCTGTACCTTTGAGTTAGCTACACTCCTGTCCTGAAAGAAAAGAAAAACTACAGTGAACACTCCCTACATCAGATAAGGAAAGAAGTTTGAGTTAGCTACACTCCTGTCCTGCATATACCAGAATGGCTGCTTCATCGGTGAATCTCATCAAAAATAGACAATGGCCTCTCTAAGAGGATGGCCGCTCCTTGCCCTGATGAACCCCAATAACTGCCCACTTCTCTTGCACAGCGATTTCTATGGAACAAGAGAACAGCATTGGTTCAGCACATCCTTGATCAGCTCAATCAGCTAGATTTTTGCCTCCTGGTGCACACAAAACTGAGCATGAGCTCCATACTCGCTCTGATCAAGCATGCTCACAATCACTACCACATTTCGTGCCGCCAGGAGCAATAGGAAAGGGTTACACACCTATACCTGCCTACGAGGGCAGCATAGGATAGGAAAGTATAGGGTTACTAAGCTGTACCTGCCAGCTAGGGCAGCTTAGATGAAGCAAAAAGGTGCAATGGTTACAATAGTTACAATGATAGGGACCTTCAGCTAGAGCGTTCGGCTGATCAGTCTGTGATTGGTCTATGCCAGTCAAAAGGAAATCCATGATCTCAGAGGTGTAATGAAAAAGCTTGTTGCTCTTCTGGGAAAGAAAATCAAAAACCATGGGCGTGGTGACATTTTACACTCAAGGTTTAGTTGAAAGAAACTGGCTACCTGTTGGAACAGCTCGGAATACCTTTGCCTCACTCGGCACATCTCAGGGTGCAAAACCTTGAAGAGGACATGGGCCTCGTCTTGATCCTCATGCAAGTTGCATCTATCACAAATGGCAGACTTCGCACCACGAGACCAAATTGCTCTGTCAACACACAGGGTGTGTGCCCGCAATCTAAAACGGCTTACAGTACGTAAAACGTGGCCAGAAAGGTTCAAAGACATGAAGCGAGGAGTTCTCACTGGGGCTGAAGCAAAAAGGTGCCTGTAACCAAATTAAATGTGACAATGTCAATTGAATGTGGAAACAAAGCCTTGTGAGTTCAAAAGTGTCAACTGCTGTTAGCATCACACTGGCAGTCACTCTACATGAAACAAGCACGCAAAGTTATGTACACAAGCTCCATCGGGTTGCTGTGTCAGAGAATAGAAAAATACCCTGTGTTACCACATGATGCACGGAAATTAGAGAACAGCATTACTCTGGAAAAAGTTTCAAGAGGCCATGTCAGCCATGTTCTTGATATGCTTCGCACTTCATGGAGGGCATAGCTGAAGCAAAAAAGGTGCCTATAACCGAACTAGACCCACACAAGCTTTCCCCTTACCCTCTAGTGAGGGAGACTCACGGCTCCTCTGAGCCAATATATCTCCTTTCCCTTAAATGATGTAGGGAGTATTCTCACTGCCCACGTGTTTTTCTTTTCCATGCCAGTCTGATATGGAGCCCAAGTCATACATGGGTTTACATTGGTAACCTACAGCCCGAATCTCTGGCTGGTCGACTGGTGAAACATTCTCAACCAGCTTTTATAATCTTTACAACAAGTAGACAAGACAAGTTTCTACAAGTGTTTGTGCCTAGCACCCACTGGAGAACATCAGGGACGCAAGCAAGGTAAGGTAAGGTTACTTTGCTATGTCTGTCTACAAGGGCAGCTGAGCGGAAACACTGAGGCCTGTAACCAGACCTGGCCAAAAAGGAATGCTCAACCCACAAAACTTAGATTCAGTTTCTAGGCTGGAAAGAGGAGGTAACATAATAATGTTTGTTGCGAACTGGTGCTTGTAGAAGCACGAGGTAGATCAGGCTTCAGTGTTGTTGAATCAGACAAATGCTCCAAACATTTGATGAACTGTGCACTGCAGCGCATGTTTCGCAAGTATTCAGTTCAAATATGCAATACTCCATTCACTGGGATAGTCAGCTGTGTTTGGCAATTGACATGAGCAAGAAAAAGTCCAGCCAGACATGAATGATGATGCAGAAGCGTTGATAAGGACCTGGTAAAGCACCTGGAGCAAACCCTGAAAGGACCTGGTAAAGCAAAAAAAGCAAATTGGATAAGGCAATATTGTCCCAAAAACCACCACGACCATCCGGAAAAAGGCCTGAAAAAAACGTTCCAGCCAATCGTCCAACAACCAGGAAAAAGCATGAGGCCCGCAGGAATAAGCACAGTTTTGCACAACAGTCCAGACTTGGTCTCCTGCTGGAGCACTCCTGTTCTGACACCCTGTGCACAGGGTCCAGCCAGAAGAAAGCCCACAGGACACAAGAGGCACAGACAGCCCTTCTGCAAACAATCCAACCTGGAGAACAAGTGCAAAAAACATAAAACTGTCATTTCAGGCATGCTGATAAATTTGGCTATTCCTAGGTAAGGATACTGAAGGTTCGGCTCTTTTGATCTTCTTTTCCTTAGTTGACCTTTTTACTTAATTGATGTCAGCAAACTCATTAGTGCTAAAGTTGTGACTCTCCACACTATCCTTCTGAGTGTTGGTGGGACCTGCTATACTGATCATGCCTTGAACCAGTTTAAACAACTTGGACTGGACCATCAACGGGCCCATAAACTTGCTCAAAAACTCCATGCCCATTCGGTTCAGTATGCCCATAAGCTTGTTACCACTAGACGTGCTATGGAAAAAGATGCTTCTCACAGCCAGGTTCTGGAGCCGGGTGCTTCCAGTAACCCTGAAGATCCCCATGAGCTTTCTTCTTTGTAGCTTTGTGGTGGAGGAGGCTCACGGCTCTTCTGAGCCAATGTGTCTCCTTTTCCTTAATTGATGTAGGGAGAGTTTCCTCTGCCTACATAGTTTTTTCTTTTTCTTTTCTTTCTGATGTACTACATCCCTAGTAGGGAGAGTTTCCTGTGCCTATGTAGTTGTTCTTTTCTTTTATCTCTGAAGGTTTCAAAAACAAAGAAGACCCCCAGTCAAAACGACAGACTGCTAGCCTGCTCATAAAAGAAAGAACTTATGTGTCTTGAAGTTCAGAAGTAAAAAGACACAGGTTACAGAAGCAGAGAAGGCCAAAGAACACAATTTATTGTTTAATTTCATGGAAGCGAACATGTAGAAGACGGGTATGGAACCACTTAGGAAGAGGCACTGGAGAGTGAAAGAAGAGGTCCAGAGAACAAGGAGGCACACTTAAGTCTGAACTTGTGGGGTGGTCGCACGGCCTTTGGACCAATGTGGCCCCCTTTCCTTAAAATATGTAGAGAGTAGCCACTGCCTACGTAGGTTTTCTTCAAGGTGTCGGGACCTGAGGTCAACCACAAGTTGATTTAAATCCGGGTTGGCTGACCGTATTTTCTGTTGGAAACCATGAGCATGATGTAAGCCATTCATAGCGAACGATAGGTGTGAAGTCCAGTAGGAAGGAAGGACTTCTGGAACTGAGGTCAATACAAGCAAAGGAAACCTTTTTGAGAAGAGTGCTGTTGCAATGCATAAGAGAATTTGAAGACACACAGTGGCTTCGAATCAATAACTGAAAAGGCAACATCGCTATATTCTAGGACACCTGGTTCATAAAGTCTTCAAGGCATGGTGCTCTACAAGGGGTGCAGACACACCAACACACACACACACACACACATCACACACACACACACACACACACACACACACACACACACACACACACACACACACACACACACACACACACACACACACACACACACACACACACACACACACACACACACACACACACACACACACACACACACACACACACACACACACACACACACACACACACACACACACACACACACACACACACACACACACACACACACACACACACACACACACACACACACACACACACACACACACACACACACACACACACACACACACACAACTTTCCCAATGCTATATATTCAAGTAGTATTTCCATTCGTTTCGTATAAGCGGCGATTTGCTTGCAGTTGCACGGCTGTTGTTGCGCTCTGCTTGCAATTATTGCAAGGCCGTGTTACAGCATCAATTCAATATTCAAATAATAAATAAAATGCTGAAGCAGGCATCGTTGCAGGGCCTGAAGGTCCAACAGCATTTGACAAAATCGCTATCCAGGCGTAGTGTCCCCAGACAAGCACGATGTAGCCGCACAATCTGCTCAGCTGCACCAGCGAACAGTATAAAGGACATCCAGCAAGGCCTGCGCAGCAAGCAGCTTACGGTTGTGGACATCATTGATCAGTACACAGAAAACATAGTGAACAGTGAGCCTGTTGTGAGCAGCCTTCTGTCAGTTCAGTTTGAGGGAGCTGTGCGCAAGGTGAGGGTGTGATGCATGCAATGTCAATGCCCGGGCAAGATGATGCTTGCACTGCCATGAGTTGCCAACACATCAATTGAAATGGTCTACACTACTTGCCAGCTTGATAGTCACTTTGTAAGCAGCATGCATCCACTGTAATGCGTTTAACTGCTTATGCCTTCATAATTACACAGGCTGTTGAGCTGGATGCCCGAATAGCCTCTGAGGGCTTGGAAAACATGGGACCCCTCACAGGCGTGCCCATTGCTGTCAAGGTATGTTTGCTAAGGCATGTGTGTGTGACTGAACGTACTGTGGCGCCACATTCTAGCAGCGTCCTGGTTCCAGTCCTGTTGGGAGGTTTGCACATCCCGCTAGAGACATCTTTCATGATGGGTCATTTTTGATGGTATGCTTTAATGCTTTGGAGTAAATATCCCATCACGAGTCACCCGTTCCAATGCAATGTCTCTTGTCCATGGGATGTAAAGAAGTCGAATGACAAGGGTTGGGTAAAGAGGTTGAGAACTTGCCAAGGCCCTCAAGGGGGCAAAATGTTGGCCTATGAATAATTTGTTGGGCCTTTTCCTTTTAAGCGCTTGATCCTCTGTACCCAGCCCTTTGAATGACCTGGACTCTGCTTTCGTGGGGACCTGTTTAGCAAGTAGAACCAAAGCAGAACTCGCATGCCGTCTTCAGCAGCAGTGCAAGTTAGAATCTCAGCTGCCGGCAGAGAAGTGTGCAAACCTTTATGCCTAAGCAATCTCCCCCCCAGCTGAACTCTGGGTTAAGATGCCATGGGGATGAGGTGACGACCATTTCAGCCAAGCACAATTTTGTCAATTTATAGACCATACCCATTTATATGAGTGATACACAGGACCTAACCCTGTGGGTAAGTATGGCTGGTTTCCCATCCTTGTCACTTCTCACATGTGCAAATTTGTCGCTGGGATGGCGCACAAGTGATTTGTGCAGCGGTGTTTAATCTGCCCTCAAGTCCACTGTGCACCATCTGTTTGAATGCATGTGTTCTCGGCCATCCATGACTAGAGCTGCAAATAACCTTTTCGCAACTCTATGTCATATATTACACTGTATTTACCAAACGTCAAAGCTTGGATGGCACACAAGCAAGCATTCCCTCAAACAAAGTTGACCAAGCCAGCATTGGTTGAGAATTTCCTGCATGTCTGCGAAGGTCTTGCCTGGTCCTGTGGCATATGGCTGCCATGACCTCTCCCTCACACACACCTTGCCACAAGCTCACAGGACAACATCTTGTGGCATATGGCTGCCATGACCTGTCCCTCACACCCACCTTGCCACAAGCTCACAGGACAACATCTGCACCCAAGGCATCCACACCACTGCCGGCTCCAAGATCCTGGCCGACTTTGTACCCACCTATGATGCGCACGTCATCAGCCGTTTGTATGACGCGGGGGCCATCATCATCGGCAAGGCCAACATGGATGAGTTTGGCATGGGCAGCTCAACGGAGAACTCCGGGTTCAAGGTGTGGTCCGGGTGCAGGCAAGGGGTGACGAAAGGTGTCCATATTCAGGATGTCAAGATGTCATGGTTTGGTTTGGGTGTGATCAGGGTGTCTGAGTGTCAAGGTACCAGGGTGCGGCTGTGTTACAGGCAACGGGGTGTGAAAGTGGGCGCGGGATATATTATACTTACTTATAAATGTAAATGAATTCGTCATATTTTGTATGCATAGACATGTAGGTGTGTACGCAAGTATGTATGTATCTATCAGAGTGCCACCATGGTGCTCTCTGCTGTCACCCAAAGTACACAATTCCAGGCAAAATCTGCACAGCTGTACGCTGAGGTAGTGGGCAGGTGGCTTTGTAATGCGCACAAGCAGCCCAATCTTTTGTATTATATTAGTGAGGCAGCTGATCATACTGTACAAAACAATCATTGAATGACTTACCACCTTACTGGATCCATACCACTGCGCATGGAAAGTTCTTTCCTCCTCGCTCAGTAATTTGCACGCTCGTGAAGTGAATGCGCATTTTGGAAGTGCGCGGTGGTGAATGGATGCAGAAATCAAATTTCTTTGGAGTACGCTAGGGGTGATTGGGAGCGCCCGGCCCCCTCCCCCCTCTCTGCCCCCCTTGCAGTATAAAGCATAACCATGGAGCATTCTGAGGGTGGTGCGCGGTGGTGCATGGTTGCAGACGTTAACAAATTGGGGAAGGCTAGGGCCCCGCCCCTTTCTCACCCCTCTGCATGGAGCATGACCATGGAGAAGTGGGATGGAGTACCATGGGGAGAAAGCAGTGGGTAGGGGAGCAGTTAGTAAGCAGTGAATAAGCAGCGGGTCAGCAGCGGGTAAACAGCAGGCAGGGGATGGCATGCCTTGGAGGAAAGCAGCAACTATCATTACTGCCCCCCTACCTGCTGCGTTCCTTGCTACTTTCCTCTAGGGGAGCAGTGATGAATAGGGGAGAATTTAGGGTAGGAAGGGGAGGCAGGGGCAGATACGGGGAGCACGCGGACATGACTGCCCAGCAGTGATGAACAGGGAAGAATTTAGGGTAGGAAGGGGAGGCAGGGGCAGATACGGGGAGCATGCGGACATGACTGCCCAGCAGTGATGAACAGGGGAGAATTTAGGGTAGGAAGGGGAGGCAGGGGCAGATACGGGGAGCATGCGGACATGACTGCCCAGCAGTGATGAACAGGGGAGAATTTAGGGTAGGAAGGGGAGGCAGGGGCAGATACGGGGAGCATGCGGACATGACTGCCCAGCAGTGATGAATTGAACTACATTGCAACTGCTTTGATCCACAACTGTTTTTACCGATTCCATCTTGGTTGGTACATGGTTGTTAGCTGCAACCGATGCCATTGTCAGCAGGTGCTTGAGGTTGACGCTTGAGCTCTCCTTGATTTTTTTTTGTGTGCGTTCCTTTTTGTCAAGTACATGCAAGAGCGCACCGGTCGTGAAATCTCATCACATGTTCACGTCCTATGCACGTGCATGGACAGTTCAGCGCAACATGTGACCAAAAGTGGCACCTCCCTTAAGGCATCTCTTTGCCTTTGTTGTGTGCGCATCATCATCTCATGTTTGCACATCCTGCGCCGTGTGCTTGTACATGTGCATTCAAAGCGCAAACCGTGGGACCCTGGGTGTGCTGGGTTTGGTCTTCAGGAAGCCGGCGGCAGCTGCTGTGTGGTCATGACACCTTGTCACCTTTTCTGAACTCAATGCGCATGCATGGACAGTTGACGCGCAACCCATGGGACCCTGAGTGTGTGCCCGGGGGGTCATCAGGAGGATCGGCTGCTTCTGTGGCTGCTGGGCAGTGCTTGGCAGCACTAGGCTCAGACACAGGTGCGCATGCTGGCTTCATGTTGTAACTCCTGTAAAGTGCTGTGTTCAATTGGATGTGTGTGTGTGTGTTTGTGTGTGTGTGCGCGCGCGTGCGTGCGTGGGTGTGTGCCTATGCCTGTGCGGTGCGTGCAGTTGTTGTTGTTGATGGTAGTGGTGGTGGTAATAGTGGTGGTGGTGATGAATGCTGAGCTCATGGGCAAAGGCAAAGGTAGGCGCCTCTGGGTGCATGCTCGCAGAAACTCCTTGTTTTGCTCTTTAAAATAGAAATACGGCTCAATGTGCGTATCCTGATGCACCATCTGCAACTTGCATTGTTGCCGCACGCCCCACCTGCAACCTGCAATCTCCATTGCTGACACAGCCACCTACAACCTGCAATGTTGGCACACGTACCCTCACCCCCCCTCCCCTTTACACCTTCCCCCCACACATCATCCATTCCTCCGCATTCAACAGCATCCAGCGCTTCATTTTTATGTCGAGCACATTCAACCACTTCGGACACACACACACACACACACTCACATGCCCGTACGCACATGCGCAGGCGGCAGCATACGCCAGCCTGCCCACTTTTGTGGAGTAGTGGACACACTCACATGCCCGTACGCACATGCGCAGGCGGCAGCATACGCCCGCCCGCCCACTTTTGTGGAGTAGTGGACACACTCACATGCCCGTACGCACATGCGCAGGCGGCAGCATACGCCAGCCTGCCCACTTTTGTGGAGTAGTGGACACACTCACATGCCCGTCCGCACATGCGCAGGCGGCAGCATACGCCAGCCCGCCCACTTTTGTGGAGTAGTGGGTGTGAAGCCCACTTACGGCCGTGTGTCCCGCTATGGTCTGGTGTCATATGCCAGCTCACTGGATGCGATTGGCCCTCTGGCGCGCAGCGTACACGATGCAGCAGCAGTTCTGGATGTGATCGCAGGCGGGTGGTGGTAGCGCATGTGCTCGTCCTATACCAGCTCACTGGATGCGATTGGCCCTCTGTTGCGCAGCGTACACGATGCAGTGTTTTTTTAAATGTAATTACGAAGGCATACACAAGCACACACACACAGGCACGCACACATGTCTGCATGCATGCAAGCTCAAGTAGAATTGTAAGGCCATGAAGAGGCTGTAAGGTGTGATGTTGCTCAAGCCACACCATTGATGGTGATGATGATGATGATGATGATGATGGTGGTGGTGGTAATGATGGTTTTTGCGACTATCAACTAGCTGCACTAGCAGACCAACATGTAACCAAGCTTAATGCATGCCCCCACACTACTATGCACGAGCTACATGTGCAAGATTTCACCAGCAGCAGCAGCAGTAGGCTCTGGTGCCATCCTTGAACTTAGCCACATGACTCACATACATATACTTGCACTACTCTGTACTCGCACGGTGTGTACAGGCCACCGTGTTTAAGGCAGCAGCAGCAGCAGCAGCAGCAGCAGCAGGCTTTGGTGCCATCCTTAAGCTTTGCCACGTGCCTCACTGGCACCTAAAATTGCGCAAGCTTGCACTGCTCTGAACTTGTATGGCGTACGCAGACCACATGTGCAGGATAGCACTGCCAGCAGCAGCTTGATGCCATCCTTGAGCTGAGCCTTATGCTGAGTTGCGCGCGCTTACACTGCTCTGTACATATGTGGGGTTTTGCAGGCCATGACGTGCGGGATAGCACTAGCAGCAGTAGGCCAGTGCCATCTTTCAGCCAAGCCCTAGAGCCTAGCACGAGCGGGAGCAGCACAGACTATGCCAGCAGTAGACCGTTGCAGGTAGGTGCATTCAATTGCAGTTGCCTTACAGTGTTTGGGGCAAGCCAGCAATGGCGTCACGGCTGACTTGTTCCCAGCAATGTGGGGTGTTGTGTTGTGTTTCTGATTTGCCTGCACCAAATTTTTGCTCGCTGGGCAAGCGCATGATCCTCAACGAAAAGACCACAACGTGATTTGCGTCGCGTGGATATGTCCCAAGTTTGCTTGTCTGAAGTTGTTACCTACAGGGCAAGCTCATGGCAGTCATCAACGAAACCACAACATGATTTGCGTCGCGTGGGTTTGTTTTCATGCTTGCTTCTCATCAATTCTTTTACTTACAGGGCAAGGCATGGCGCTTACCTACAAGACCTTAGGACACTGTGCATCATGTGGGTTTGCATTCATGCTTGCTACTCTTCACTTGTTACTTGCAGGGCAAGCGCATGGCCCTCATCAAAGAGACATTAGGAGAGGGAGTTGAGCCGCAAGTGCAAACAGCAATCATGCAGGTGAATGTAGCGCACATGTGCACGACAGCAAGAGTGTGTGTGTGCGCGCGTTTGTGCAGCTGTGTATGCCACAGGCTTCCTACACCACTGATTCTAGCTCATGCTGTTCATGAAGACCGACACTCTCTTGCTCTTGTGGCTGTGTATGGCACCCGCTGCAGGCTTTCTGCCCCACTGTTTGTAGCTCATGCTGTTCATGCAGGTCAACACTTTCTTGCTCTTGTGCCTGCATGTGCCAACCGCTGTTGCATCCGTAGGAGGCAACGGTTCTGAGGGGTGCTCCTACCCTAAGCTGTTGTGAGGTGTCCAAATCATAGTCTGATGTGAGGTGCGTGAAGGCGTATCTGCTGCCCTTGCCACATGCTCACAGGCTGCCAAGCATTATGAGTCGCTGGGTGCGGTGGTAGAGGAGGTCAGCTTGCCGTCCTTCAGGTAAGCTATTATGTGAGCTTTCCCTCCTTTGGGTGAGTTTGAAGGTATGTTTGCTCTCGATCAGGTTGCTGAGTGCAGTGGTGGAGGAGGTCAGCTTGCCCTCCTTCAGGTAGGCTTTTAGGTCGGCTTTTTCTCTTAAGGTTGCTGGGTGGGGCAATGGAGGAGGTCAGCTTACCCTCCTTCAGGTACTCCTTTAGGCTGGCTATTCCCCCTTTAGGTTGCTGGGTGCTGTGGTGGAGGAGGTCAGCTTGCCCTCCTTCAGGTAAGCCTTCAGGTTAGCTGCTCCCACTTTAGGTTGCTGGGTGCAGTGGTGGAGGAGGTCAGCTTGCTCTCCTTCAGGTAAGCTTTCAGGTCGGCTTGTTCTCTTATAGGTTGCTGGGTGGGGCAATGGAGGAGATCAGCCTTCCCTCCTTTACGTGTGCCAGGAGGTTCCTTTGCCCTCCTGTTAGCCCTGGGCGCGATGATACAGGAGGTCGGCCTGCTCTCTTTTGGGTGAGCTCCTTGTAGGTTGGGGGCTAAAGAGCTAAAATGTTTTTGTTGACCCCGCCCCCCTATCTTTGTTTGCCCCTTGCTCCATTTGCAAGATATCACTTTGTCCCTCTTTGCTTGCCCCTTGCTCCGTCTGCAAAATACCACTTTGCCACAGTGCAATCCTGCGCCGCAATTCAACACCTGTGGATGCACCGTTTGTGCATTCCTCCCAACTGCTGTTTGGTTCGCTTGGTGTGCAGCGTGGCGATTGGCTTGCAACCCCGTACATACGTGGGCTTGCTGCAGTCCTCATCCTGGGTTGTCTTGTTGTGCAATCCTCCCTACTGCCGCTTGGGCTTGTGGCCTCCAGGGGGGGGGGTTAATGCCTCTTTGGCTGCGCGCAACACCGATGTGTTTGCTGGCTCCCCTTGCACATGAATGGGGTTTGCCTGCAGTTCAGGGGTTCACCCAATCCACTGTGCTAAGTCAGTGCTTCCTGGACACACGCTCACAATCCCCAGTGTTGTTGGGCATCACCACACAGTGCTCCCTCAGCACTCACACAATCCCCAGTGTTGTTGGGCATCACCACACAGTGCTCCCTGGACGCACACGATCACCGCTTTAGGAGCACCATCATCAGGCTCAGCGTGCTTAGTCAGTGCTCCCTGGACGCACACGATCACCGCTTTGGGAACCCCATCATCCACGCAGCCCTTGCATGCCTGCATGTCTATCTGCCTGCAGGCTTGTGTTGCCTGCTTGTTCCGCTGGCGTGCTCACCTCCCTTTGACTGCATGCACACAGGCCTGGATTGCCTGCAAACCGTGGGCTGGCTGTCGATTGGACCTTCTCCTTGCTTGTTTGTCCCATGTCTCAGACCCCCATGCACAGCGCCATCTGTTTTTGATTGCTGCAATGAAGCTTTGGTTGTTTCCTGCAGGCGTACGCTGCCCATGTGCTGTTGCTCATCTATGTAGATGAGGCGTACGCTGCACATGCGCTGTGCCCTTATCTGCAGGCGTACGCTGCACATGCGCTGCGTCCTTATCTGCAGGCCTACGCTGCACATGCGCTGCGTCCTTATCTGCAGGCCTAAGCTGCACATGCGCTGTGTCTTTATCTGCAGGCGTACGCTGCACATGCACTGTGTCCTTTTCTGCAGGCGTACGCTGCACATGCGCTGTGTCTTTATCTGCAGGCGTACGCTGCACATGCGCTGCGTCCTTATCTGCAGGTGTATGCTGTACTTGCGCTGTGTCCTTTTCTGCAGGTGTATGCTGTACTTGCGCTGTGTCCTTTTCTGCAGGTGTATGCTGTACATGCGCTGCATCCTTATCTGCAGGCGTACGCTGCACATGCGATGTGTGCTCATCTGCAAGTGCTCTGTGTGTGAACTCACAAATGTGCTCTTGCCTGCAGGCTTGGGCTGCCTGCTTATTATGTGCTGGCTGTCAGCGAAGCTTCGTCTAACCTCGCCCGCTATGACGGTGTACGCTTCGGCAGCAGGGACAAAGATGCTGCTGAGCTACAGGTGCGTGTATGTGCATGTATGTGAACATAAAAAGCAGGAATGCCATCAAGTTAGGAGCCTGTAAGTCAGCGTCCTGGAATCAGAATGTCGCTTCATGCAGATGGCAGGTGAGGATACTGAAAAGGGTAGGCATATCCTTGTGTGCAAGCTGGCAGCTTGCCGTCTTTGGGCTGATGTGGGGTAACATGTGGTAAGAGCATGCTGCTGCAGGGCTGCTCCCAGCCAGTCAGGTGCTTGTCAGTCTGCCAGTCAGCTGCTAGTCTGTTGCTACCCAGTCTGCCCAGTCTGCTGCTGGTCAACCAGTCAGCAGCTGGCCAGTCTGCCAGTCTGCTGCTAGTCTGTTGCTACCCAGTCTGCTCGTCAGCTGCTAGTGTGTTGCTGGTCAGCCTGCTGCTAGTCAACCAGTCAGCAGCTGGCCAGTCTGCCAGTCTGCTGCTAGTCTGTAGCTACCCAGTCTGCTCGTCAGCTGCTAGTGTGTTGCTGGTCAGCCTGCTGCTAGTCAACCAGTCAGCAGCTGGCCAGCCAAGCCCGTGGCCTGTCTCCCACATATGGCCACTCACAAGCACCATGCGTCTTTGCACACAGTCATAAGCCCCACATGAGGCCACTCACAAGCACCATGAGCCTTTTCACACAGTCAAAAGTCCCATATAAGGCCACTCACAAGCACCATGAGTCTTTTCACACAGTCATAAGTCCCATATAAGGCCACTCACAAGCACCATGAGTTTTTTCACATAGTCATAAGTCCCATATAAGGCCACTCACAAGCACCATGCGTCTTTCATTCCACACAATAAAGCATAGTACATGCATTTTGTGCACACTTATGCATCACCATACATATCACATACATGCGCATCACACACCAAACATGTGGGGGTTCTGCCCTTCTAGCACATCAGGGGACAGAAGCACAGGGTACGTTGATTACAGTGGTGCCTCAGAGGTTTCAGCTCAGGGTGCATTGATTGTATGTATGGTACCTTGGTAGCCTGTAGAACCTCAGGGTGTGTTGAGTGTATGGTGTTTTGGTATTTTGCAGGGCCGGCAAGGTGCATGTGCACACATCAATGTCCATTTTTTACTCAGGATGCATTGTTTGCAGGGTGCTTTGGTAGGTTGCAGGGCAGACAGGATGCACATGTGCTCAACAAGAATTGGTTAGGCCCCAGAAGGTCTCTTTTGCTGTGGTCTTATTTCAGGTGCTTATCCAACATACCTACGCTACACCCCACTTCACTTTTAGTAGTTCAGGACGCTTTCTTTCATGTGCGCAGCCTTCTTGGCTGGCAAACTCTCTTCCTTTGTTTTTTTTCCTCCCACTCGGTGCCAGCACCGGACCTCATTTCCCCAAGGTTTGCTTCTTCCAACGCAGGCCATGAATGCAGCCGTTCTGAAGACTTGTTGATTTCCTGATGCAAGCCATCAACACAGCCAGCCCTCCAACAGTTTATTTTCTCAAGAGGTTCCTTTCTTCTCAAGTGCAGGCCATGTAATAAAAAAGCCTCTCAATGCCGTCCAAACACTGTCATGTGCTCTCGTGCTTGCCATGGATGCAGCCTCCTCACATCTGGTTTCCTTCCCACGTGTAGGCCATGTATGAAGCCTCCCGAGAGCTTGGGCTGGGAGGAGAAGTGAAGCGGCGCATCATGATGGGCACTTACGCATTGAGTGCCGGCTACTATGATGCCTACTACAAGCGTGCGCAGCAGGTGGGTGGTGCTGATAGGGGCAGAGTGAAGTGACGCAAGATGGTGGGCGCGAATGCATTAAGTGGCTCGCTACTGTGATGCTTACTACAAGCGTGTGCAGCAGGTGGGTGGTGCTGATAGGGGCAGAGTGAAGCGTCGCATCATGATGGGCACTTACGCACTGAGTGCTGGCTACTATGATGCCTACTACAAGCGTGCACAGCAGGTGGGTGGTGCTGATAGGGGCAGAGTGAAGTGACGCAAGATGGTGGGCGTGTATGCACTAAGTGCTGGCTGGCTACAATGATACCTGCTACAAGCGCGCGCAGCAGGCGGGTGGTGCTAGTTGAAAGGCGTCGCTCAAGTTGAGGGGGTGCAAAGGTGGCGCTTGGCAGACGTCCTGCAGCTTCCAGGCGCAACAGGCGTATCAGTTCTGAGCACCATTGCCAGGACATTTACTACAACTGCACGCAATACATGGCGCTTGGTAGGTGGCCAGGGATTCATAGGGACAGGAGCGCATAATGTGTTTGTGATTTTATGAGGGATAGGGACAGGGGCACATGTTTGTGATGTTATGAGGGATAGGGACAGGAGCGCACAAAATCACAAACAAGTTTTTGATTTTGTGAGGACCAGCTGCTACAAAAAAGAAAACTGGAAGCACGTACAACTGAGGTGCATGGTCAGTTGCGTCTTGGATGACAATGACATTGGTGTGCCGACTAGGATATGTTGGACGTGGATGGACCTTGGTGGACGCAAGAGAGTGTGCTAGTCATTCCCGAGTACTTCATGTGTGAGCAGCAGGCAGGTTATGCTGGTGGGGTTGTGTTGAAGGGAGGTGATGCGGTCCCGCAGTTCATGTACGTATTCCTGTGCTGCAAGCGCGATGCCTATATTCCCTTGTGCAAACGCATGCTTCACAATTCACTTCGTCTTCAACCCTTATGCCTGCATTCCCCTGAATCTTGCACTGTTCTGAACTCAACAATATCACCAGATAACCTGGAACCCAGAAGAGAAAGCTCTGATTATTCATCAGAATAGGTGTAGCGGTTGTACTTAGCTCTCAAATGACACTGCCTACAAAACGTGACGAAGACAATCCTGCGCAAGCGTGGATCCAGTCCGATTCACATGCAAAGCCTACAGAAAAATGTTATCATGGAGAACTGCTGAGCAGCCAAAATATTAATAGTGGCTGGGGTCTTGTTTGCTGCCATCAGAGTTCAAAGGAGCCCCAAAGGAGACCAAATGAACACGTTGCATCTCTTCCTTCTGCACCATCACTTCATGGATCATCGCTTCCTGTGTGTCGATTTATCGCACTTCATCTCCTCGTGCACTCAGGTCCGTACAATTATTGCCTCTGAGATGGAGGGTGCGTTGCAGCAGTACGACGGCCTCTTGTGTCCGGCTGCCCCCACCTTGGCGTACCGCTTTGGGGTGAGTGAGGGTGTCATGGCAGTGTTAGGCTTTGGGACTCACGACAGGGTGGTTCCCTGCAGCAGTGTGACAGCCTCCTGTGTCCGGCTGCCCCCACCTTGGCGTACCGGTTTGGGGTGAGTGAGGCTGTCATGGCAGCGTTAGGCTCTGGGACTCACGACAGGGTACGTGAGGCTGTCATGGCAGTGTTACCTTTTGGGACTCACGACAGGGTGGTTCCCTGCAACAATGGGGTGGTTCCCTGCAACAAAGAGGTGGCTCCATGCAATAATGGGGTGGTTACCTGCAACAATGGGGTGGTTCTCTTCATTCATGGGGTGGTTTTCTGCAACAGTGGGGTGTTCTCCTGTGCCGTGTTGCCCCCACCTTGGCACACCGCTTTGGGGTAAGTGAGGCTGTCATGGCTGTGTAACCTTTTGGGACTTGTGTCAGGGTGGTTACTTGCAACAACGAGGTGGCATCCTGTGCCTTGTTGCCCTCACCTTGGCATGCCGCTTGGGGGACAGCCCAGGCTGTTAAAAAATGTGCTGGGAATGTCGTCGTCTGAGACTCAAAGCTGAGAGCATGCAGACAAAGACAAGTTTAGTCTTGCTCGTGGCAGGGGGACTGCAGAGCGAAGGCAAAAGGCGGTGGTGCTCATAACAGAGGAAATACAGAGCGAAGACAAAAGCGGGCCGTGCTCACGACAGGGATTGCAGAGCGAAGGCAAAAGGTGGCAGTGCTCAAAGCAGAGGAAATACAGAGCAAAGAACAAAGCAAAGAACAAAGGGGGTGGTTGTGCTCACAACAGAGGGAATGCAGAGCAAAGGCGAAGGGAGGTAGCGCTCAAGGAGTTTGAAAGCAGAATGCGGTGGGAAGACATGCAGGCAAAGCGGCCAAAAAAATCCAAATACAGCCCACCCCTTTCACCCCACTTCCTCCAGTCCACGTTGCAGCAGCCCATTTCCTACTTTCTCGGACAGGCTCATCTGAATCTTCCTCAATTTACAGCGGCCCAGTTGAACACTGTGCATCCTTAAGTGGAGCCTTTCAGGGTCCCGTTACAACCTTATGGACTTCGCTTTCTTGAAGGCCACCTGCTGTCGATGTTGGGCAAAATGAGGCAGCCTTCCAACACTACACATGTTTTAGCATTGGTCAGCAAAAAATGACAAAAAAAGACAGGAAGCAGTCAACATGAACACAGGAGAAAGCCTGCAAATGAGGTTGCTGCAATTGTATGGTAATGTTTGCATGAAGGCTTCCCAAAACCTCCCTGGAACGACCCTGAGAAGCGAATACAGAACAGGCATCTTGGTTTTTCATACTGAGCATGTCCACATGCATTTGCAGCAAGCGCCCAAAACCATCAAGGACACCTGTAGTGCTCCTGCCTCTTTTGTTTGAGTGTGGACGCATCCACAAAACCTGCTCGTCCTGGTGCTTGCCTGACAAATCCATGCTTTCTTGCCTCATCAAGTGTGGACGCATCAACAACACCTGCTCGCCTCGCATGCCTGGCAGCATTCGTTGCTGCTTGTGCTGGTGCATGCCTGACATATCCATGCTTCTTTCCCTGGTGCAGGCCTGGCAGCGTGCATTGCTGCTAGCGCTGGTGCATTTCTAACAGCATTCACGTCCTTTTGCCCCGGTGCGGGCCTGGCAGCATCCATTGCTGCTTGCGCTTGTGCATGCTTGTGATGAATTCATGCAGTTTTGCCCTGGTGCATGCCTGGCAGCATCCATTGCTGCTTGCGCTGGTGCATGCTTCTGATGAATTCATGCAGTTTTGCCCTGGTGCATGCCTGGCAGCATTCAATGCTGCTTGCTCTTGTATACCTGGACATCAACCCTCAATGCTGCTTGGCTCTCCGCAGGAGAAGTCAAAGGACCCGCTGTCCATGTACAAGGGCGATGTGTGCACAGTGAACGTGAACATGGCTGGCCTGCCTGCTGTGGTGGTGCCCTGCGGCTTTGCAGACCAGGTGAGCACTCATAAGGAATGTGCATGCGTAGGTATGCATCCATCATGACGCGTGCATATGGATGCCCTGCCTCCTGTGGTGCTGCCCTGCGGCTTTGCCGACCAGGTGGACATGCAGGAGTGACATGTGCATAAGCATGTTTTGATCACGTCAGATGCAAACATGGGCGGTCTGACTGCAGTGGTGTTTCGTTCAGCTTAGTGCATTAAGTAATTGGGGGGCCAAAGATAGCATGGAACGCAGATGTATGTTGAAATGGTTCAGTCTCTTTCCATAGTCCTAGTCCATGGCAGCGCCTCTGTCTGTTTTGATGGTCCTACTGATGTCCCTATTGCAAGTGCATGGCAAGGGCTGTTTGTGAGTACCAGCCTGAGCAAGTACTACCTTTCCTTTTGCGCATGCAATCGTACATCTGGACATCTTTCAACTTAGCACCTTCCGCACGCTTTTTCTGGTTTGGTTGCAATGGATTCCTCGATTCTCATTCCCAGGCCTGGAGACACATACACACACGTGCGCGCACACACACACACACTCACGCACTCACACACACACACACTCACGCACTCACACACACACACACACACACACACACACACACACTCACAGGCCTCCCACCCGGGATCCCCTCAGTTGCCTGTGGGTTTGCAAGTGGTGGGCAGGGCATTTGACGAAGCGGGCATTTTACAGCTGGCCCACGCCTACGAGCAGACACGATCTACAGATAATTGGCCCACCCTAGCCTTCCCAGCCCTGCCCTGATTGCTTTAGTATTTTCGCTGCGCATGCATTTGAGGGTCCTGCATAAGGTTGACATCTTCTGGCTGTCATAGTGGCTACTTCGGCTTTGTGAGGGCCGCTTGCGTCTTAGTTCTTGCATCCCTCATGAGGTCATGAGGAGCAGTGCTCAAGGGGCATGAGGATGAAGCTCATGAGGACATGGATTAGGATGAGATGATGAGGTTGGAGCTCATCAGGACTAAGCGGTGCTCGATGGCCTACCTCTAGCAACTTTGGGTGCAGCTGCGCCAGAGGGCACTGGTTTCCTTTTTTCTTCTTTTTTTTCTTTTTTTTCTCTGCAGCTGTGCATATCAGAGGAAACTGGTTCAGACGCGAGAAGCAAGACGTGCAAACGTCAGGTCTGAAGGCATGAAATAGACCTTAATTGCAAGCGATCTAGAGGCTTACGAAGAAGGGTAGCAAAGAAAGAAAGATCTACGCTTGCCGTTCGGCCGCGTGCATTAAGGAAAGAGCCTCCCACTGGCTCCCATCGATAGAGGGCATCTTTATCTCCACCCCGGCCACAAGGATTCGATCCGGGGACCTCCTCCTTGCTGTCGCCCTCCTCGCGCTTCACCAGGGTTCTGTAACATGACGGTGGCTGAGCTCGATGCTCGATGCTCGATCGGGTAGCAAAAACATTGTGACCAGAACAGCTAAAGAGGATGATCATCATTTATGATGGCCACCTTCCTAATTTTGTACAAGTTGAAAAAGTATGGGAAGCAGGCGTCCACCACCTGACTTGAGGTGTTCAGGTTTTGACACACCTGCGCATACAGTTCCTTTTTCTTTTCTTTTCTTTTCTGCACCTCCAATTAGTGCATCATGCCTTAGAGGCGGATCAGAGAGATGGTCTAAGACAAGTGAGGTTGGTTTCAGAGCCTTATCTGAAGTGCTATCATAGTCAAGTTGTGATCATTCCAAGCAATACGTGCACAAACTGATCTTAACCAGGTACCATTGAAAATAAAAACACTCATTACAATTCCAATGCCCTGCCATCTCGTGCTTCCAGAAACCCACCAGAATTCAATGGTACAAGCTGCAGAGTAATGCGTATTTCTCTTTTCTTTTGAAAAAATGTATCCAGTGTGCTCACCGAGCTCACTGAGGCTACCTGTCTAGACCACTGCTTTTGTACAATCACCTTTAGCACCCCGGACACACATACAACGCACATTGACAAACAGTTCCACTCCATTGACAGCGAAACGTTACAGGACTTTCCTGAGATGTACCTATTTCGATGGAGGGCTGATAAAGCACAAGCTTATGCTGCACACATTGAAGGGGATGAGAGTAGCAGGGAGGCTTTTGAATCCGCTGTCACAGACCAGGATGCTGAAAGAGCATGTACCTGCCTGAAGTCTTGGATTTTTAATGCTGCCAGACACCCGAATGTTGGTATGATTGCCCTCAGACCTCGCTCTCAGCAAATGGTGTGTAACAGAAATCACGAACGGCCTGAGTGGTTTAATGATGTGTGTGCAGCCATAAAGAAGGCCTTTTTAATGGCATTGAAGACTGGGCAAGCCAGGCACGCTTGTGAGCAACTACACAGAGAGTACAGAGCTGAAGCACAGCGTGCTAAGCGACGATATACCCGCACTGGAGCTGTAGATTTCATGCGCAAGCTATTCCAAAAAGATCCGGCTGTGCACAATCTTTTGAAAAAGCCTGTGAGCTCCCGTACCACTCCTATTTCTGAGCAGGCCTGGCAGGATCATATCAACAACCTATTTAACCACTGGTTATGGCATCCTTCTCCTTCCAACAATGACACTCATGGCTTGCATAATGAAGCATCAGGGGGCACAGGCCCGCACCCTTTCAATCTGCCTGGGGAAATTGAGCTAACCTCCCTTGTCTCTAAGCACATTTCCAACATGAGCAGTTCCTCTTCACCCGGCTTTGACACAGTCCTACCTCCTTTCATAACACATGTGTGCAAACTGGTCCCTAGACGTCATGGCAGAGGTCTTGAACATCACAATGTGCTGGCTCCATACATTTCACAACTCTTCACGCTTATGCTCCAAACTGCTCGCATCCCCTCATCCTGGAAAGCTGCTGAACTTGCTCCAATATACAAGAAGGGCACTGTGACACATCCTTCAAACTACCGGATGCTTGCAGTCAATAACGCACTATCACACAAAAGCATGCCATTAGATTCAATTCAGGTCTTCCACCGATGGACGATGCCCGCTGTGTGATGATATGGACAGCATCAATCATGTTGTCCTCAGATGTCCAAATCCAACTATGAGTGGTATGCACACCAATAGACACCATGTTGGCCTTAGCTTCTGTGTTAAAGCCCTTAGCAAAGGCAGGTTCGGCTCATCCCTTACTGGTATGGATACCTGCCGTAATGAGAGACTCTTGGATCAGGGGATACAAGTCCCAGAAAACATGTCACGAGCCATTCCAGACTGGGTATTTCCTAATGGTACTAGCTCCTCTGCTCAGCACCAGAGCCGCCCTGATGTTATCTTTGTGAGATTTCTCCCAGGCAGACATCTTTCCATTTCTTTCCTTTCCAGGCAGACAAGCTCACCTTGATCCTTCTAAGATCCCTCCTTAAGACAGAGACATTCAGCAATTGAAATGAAAAGAAAAGAACAGTCTACGCCAGGTCCAGCTGCGTGCATTGAGGAAAGGTCCCCTAACTAGCAAGCTAGCTAGGGCCTCACCGAGGAGGTTCACAGGCCCAGCCCAAACCAAGCTATGAACCGGTGGGGAATAACTAATGAGGGTCACCAATTGAAATGATGTCCAGAGTCCAACCCCTTCATCACTTTGGAAAACGCAGCAACTCAACATGCTCACACTTTAACCAGACTAAAAACCTGCAGCTCAAGGAATCCAAATAGGAACAAGAAAGTGACTCTACACATCATCCTGATTGGTGTGGCTGGCACTATTTACCTGATCATCACCCTGATTGGTGTGGCTGGCACTATTTACAATAAGTACACAACAAAAAATCTTGTCAATTTGGGCCTATCTAATCAAAAAGCAAAATCCCTAGCTTTCAAGCTGAGCTGTCATGCCATGCAGAGACTAACCACTATCATTAACACCAGACATGCTCTTTTCTTGCAGGGGTCTTCGGGGTGGGGGGGGGAGGTCGCTGGGCGCGCGGTGGTGGATACAAGGAGAAGGAGAGTCCGAGCGACTCGGGGCATGGCCGACAACCCGCCCGATCCTCACTAGTTCAGTCTCTTTCCTAGGCTAGCTGTAGCTAGTGTGGTTCTGAGGGACCTCTGGTGAGGCCCTTGCTAGCTTGCTAGTTAAGGGACCATTCCTTGATGCACGCAGCTGGACCTGGCTTGCGTAGACTTTTTTTCTTTTAACGCACTATACCGCCTGTACACAAATGACCTCCGCTCCATGGTTCAAGATTGGTGTGCAAAATACATCATTATTCCTTACAGTCGACTTGGCTTTTCTCCAGGCCGCAACAACTTACAGCCACTTTTTATCTTGAGGCACCTAAAGCATGCAGCTCAGACACTTCAACCTCGAGGCTCCCCACGTTTATATGCCACTTTTCAAACAGGCATATGACTCAATACCCAGAGGTAAATTGTAGGGGCATTTACAAAAATGCCAGATGCCCAGCCAAATTATCTCCATCATGAAGACCTCTACCAAGATGACAAATACATCCTTATTGACGGAGATAAATGGGCAAGTGTTCAGCCAATGCACGGAGTTAAACAAGGGTGCCCACTGTCACTACTCCTATTCTCAATCTACGTTAATGACATTTAATGTCAATGATTGGCTGCATCCCAAATGGGGAAACAGGCGCTGTGACAGGCTTACCAATTTTTCATGTTTCTCATATGCTTTATGCAGATGACCTTGCTCCATGACTAAATCTTGGTGGACGTCCCACCTCTTATCTGCACTGGATGGTTTGGCACACTCGGATCTGATGAAACGTCAAATTATGGCTTGTGACCCTGTGAACCTCAGTCAATTTGTGGTGGACCTGAGATCTAGACACCTGGGCTATTGGAACTAATTCACAGCCCCTGATCCAAGAGTAAGCAACAGTAAGCGGCTGACTCACCATCAACGGTGCGCTATCCCTGTCAGAAATGCACATGCCATTCATCCACCTTATATAATGCCTGAATACATGTACTTGGATCTTCCCCATCATGTCCTTCGCAACACTGCCAGATTCAGGCTGCAGGTACACGCTCTCCGAGTTGGACAGGCTACTTGGTCCGGAGTACTTCTCCAGTCTGTGATATCTGTGATTCTGATGACATACAAGATGACAGACATGTGCTTTTCAGATGTTCCAATCCCCAGGTCTGCTCTCTCCGTCAAAAGTATGCCTCACTTTTTGACCACAACTTATCTTTTCTACATCTCCACGTCTCCCACAGGATGCCCTTTCTAGGCACCATTGACCATGTGAACTTCCAGGATATCAACATTTTTCTAAACCAGGATAACAACAAACTTCCTTTTTTTCTTCATGACCTCATGTGAATTTATGAACAAGCTAGCAGTCGAACGTCTTGACTGAGGCCTTTTTCCCCTTGTAATCCTTGTATCCAGTGTGAGCACGGACAGAGTGCACTGTGTACAGGAGGCCTTAGGAATGGGTGCAAGTCCCCTTGTTCCGCAACATTGGAATAGGAAGGTGCCAAAGCGGCATTCAGTCTTGACCTGATCCTTTTGGCCAAGCGCACCAGTCTCGTTGCATTTAGTAGCGGGTCAGGCAGGAGGCCTTGGTAGCTGCACTCTTACCCTCTGGTGAGGGATCCCTCTGGATGATCACGGCTCTTTGAGCCAATGTCTCGTGTTCCTTAATTGACGTAAAGAGTGTTCTCACTGCCTACGTGCCAGTGGCTTTTCTATTTTTTTCCCCTTGAGTCATGCCCACAAACTTGCTACCACTAGATGCGCCATTGAAGGCAAGAATACTTTTCACAACCAGGTGCTAGGTCCAGGTAGGTAGTACAGATCGTCTTGCTTGACAAAATCTGCAGATTGCTGGGGAGAGCAGGCTTAGTTAACACAGTTCATGGCATATGAAGTGCTGACAGCCAGCTGGCGCAGCACAACCATTTAATTCCATTTTGCACATACATCGAACAGAACCATGACCCCTTTTTTCTATCGCCGTAGGATGTCTTGTTTTCCAAAACCAAGACTAAGACTTATCGCTTTATCAACGAATTTATGGATTTTTTTCATAACGCCGAGCAGCCGAATTATCTGGCTGAAGGTCAGGTCAGGACATCATCGCAAAACCCGATTCTCTCGTGCATGAGCAAAAAGAGAAAAGCTGCTTAGGCAGAGGACGCTCTCCCTACATCAATTAAGGAAAAGGAGACACATTGGCTCAAAAGAGCCGTGAGTCCCCTAAACCGCAAAGCTACAGAACAGAAAGGGCTTGAGGGGATCTGGAAGGCTACTGGAAGCACCCCGCTCCAGAATCTGGCTCTCATATGAGAGTATTTCAATTTTTAATAACGCCCCAAGACGAGGCTGAAAACCCAATGGTCTCTGCTTTATTGGTGGACAGGAATTGATAAATAGACAATCCAGCAGAGCATCATCCTGGTGCTAACGGAAGTCGGGCTACATTTCTGCAGCTCACATCACATATAACAGCACGAGATACCACCCAAGTTGCAGCCTACAAGTCAAGCATTCAACGCATCATCCAGGCTGCAGCATGATGCTGTGTGTAAATAAACAGGGCACGAGTACCGCCGCTGTACACAGCACACAGTTCAATGTACATCGGTGACCAACAAGACATCCTAATGCCAAACAAAAGCAGCAGCTTTGGGAGAAGGGACAAAGACAAGACTATGTAGGCAGTGTACATGGGCAGT
This sequence comes from Dunaliella primolecta, assembly GCA_914767535.2. Classification (NCBI taxonomy): domain Eukaryota; kingdom Viridiplantae; phylum Chlorophyta; class Chlorophyceae; order Chlamydomonadales; family Dunaliellaceae; genus Dunaliella; species Dunaliella primolecta. Next base: position 624,235 of record OU611764.1, on the reverse strand, counting down.
GAAAGCAGCCCCGACATCAGTCAAGGAAAAGGAGACACGTTGGCTACAGCCTTGAGGTGCACTGATACAATCGTTCCACCGCAAGATGAAAAAAAGATAAGTCTACGCAGGCCACAGGCTGCGTGCATGAAGGAAAGGTCCCTTAACTAGCAAGCTAGCAGGGGCCTCACCACCGCAAGATGGTAGGCAGGTACAGCTGTGTAGCCCTTTCCTTGTTTCCTGCCATAGGATTACCATAAGATCCAGGGCTTGGGCTTCTCTAGGTCTGACTCCATCTGCTTCTTGCCATTGAAGAGCTCGTCAACCTTGCCCAGGATGCCCTTCTTGGCCTGCTCACAAGCAACAAGAAGACACAGCATGCAGCCGTGAGGCATAGCCTGTGCATCAGATGATTGCAGTTCACCGGTGTCGTGCAAAAAAATAAGCAAGATTTGTTCCCTACAATCTTAAATTTTTGAATTTGCAGAAATTTGAGGAGCTGTTTAAACCATAAGGGAGTTGCACAGGATAGAAAACAAGCCTTCCATTTCTTCAACTTCCATCCATTTGTTTTTGACTTGGGCCCATTGGACAACGCTATGTCCTCGCCCTGTGCATGGAAAATACAAGTGCTCTATAGCTCTGGGCACAGCTAGCTGATGCTACAAATGAAATACATTGCGTAACGCAATGGCATAATACAAGGAACACTACAAACAAAGCTCATTGCCAAGCGGTCGTCCCCGTGGCTGACCCACCTTTTCCTAGGCAAAAAGTGGCCAACTTCTGCCAATTGGCACATCTTTTTCATGTTCCCCGCAACTCTGGAGCGAACCAGTTTCCAGGCTTCTGCCCCAAACCAGAAAATTGCTCCAGGTAACGCGCCAAATCATTCTGCCAATCTCCAGCCAGTCCATCGATTGACCTAATTTAAATGTCAATAGAAGCATCAAAGCACCCCACAATTCTGTGCCAAATGGGGGGCATCAGCTTGCAGCATGGGCAAGCTGACGGAGGGCCCTCCTGCGCCTGCACCCTTCCTGATGCCCCCTGCCAGCACGGTCCCCCAATGCCCCCCCCCAGCAAAATTTGACACTGCAGCATCATCAGACGACCCAAGAGCAGCCAAAGTCCAAGAGCACTGGTCATTCGGTGCGTGTTTCTGCCAAAATGGGTGCAAAATGGCCTCTGAGCCACACAGAGCACCTCAACATGCCAACTGTTCACCAGGACTCGAAGCCGGGGACATTAACTCATGCTTAGTATGCTCATGACATGCACAGACGTGGTTTTTGAGCCTGGATGTTCAGTTAGCCATGCTCAGGGGGGTCCAGCCACAGGGACGACCAAGCGCAATGGCACGAAGCAAACAAAAACGCAACCAAATATGAAACTTACCGCCAAAAGCGTAAGCACAATGATTTGAAGCACTAAGCACAAGATTTCATCTGACCTTGCACCACCACCCGCCAAAAGCACTACCACTACTACCACTACCACTTGGATTCACCCCCCTTCCGTGTTCTCTCTCTCTCACACACATACATACACCGCACATGCTTACACACATTCACATACACCCACAGCTTCACATTATTGCCCACACAGCGCACACCTGTGCCACAGGGTTGTCGTACCGAGCCACCAAATCCATGAGCTCCTGTCCCAAGGGGGCCAGGTCTGGGTCGCATCGGATGGTCTGGAAGTCTTTGAAGTCTGGGTGTGGGCACGCAAGCACATGACAAAAAAGGCGTTTGCAGCCGCTTGCAGGCAGCGCAGCCAAAGCACACAATTACAGACGCTACCACATGAAGATTGCTTGAGCTGCCCTCTCTCTACCCTTCAACATATAGGATCAGGCACAGTGTGTAGAGAGCAGGGAGCTGACCTACTTTGGCAGAGGAAGATGCATGGTGCGCAAGGGAGGTCCTATAGGAACCTAGAACCATGGAGCTGATCGACAAGTGCGTGTTCAAGGTCAGTATCGCGTCAGTGGCATCAGGATGGGCATTCAAAGAGCACATGATATAATAATACTGGGCTGATACCTTTCCTTTTTATACCAAATGCGGCAGGCCTGACCTCAATCTTGCATTGCAAGCCTAACATGCTCCTCATAGTACTGGGCTGATACCTTTCCTCTTTTTGCCGAATGCAGCAGGCCTGACCTCAATCTTGCTTTGCAAACCAAACATGCTCCTTCTCTCTCGAATGACAAACATCTGCATCCTTGTTTTGAAGGACAAAATTTGGGCCTTCCGCCACCAGCTGCGCCAGGCCAGACCTCTTTCGTGTTTTGCAAGCTTAATAATCTTCATTCTCGCCCTAAATGACAAAGGCCACAACCTTGCTTTGGAGGACAAAATTCACACAACTGCTCAGGACAACAACAAATGCCTGAGATGAAAAAGGCGATCACTTCCAATGTTTGATTCCTGTTCTGAGTCAGACGCTCCCTTTACTCAACAACGTTGTTCAGGACCAATTTTGGTCAGTAGTTGGAGGGGGCTGATGACGAACAAGAATAAGACTTAGTAAGAGGTGTGAAACGTTCTTCTTTTTGAGACACCACACACGTGCTGACACCAGTGCATGCAATCCCCACCCACCATTCTCCAACACAGAAGAATTCCAAGCATGTCAGGGCACTGGCCTTCTGGCCCAGCTGCGTGTACGCACATGCCATGTTGAACAGCACACACCAGTGCGCACACCAGTGCACGCAATCCCCACCCACCGTTCTCCAACACAGCTTCCAAGCATGTCAGAGCACTGGCTTTCTGACCCAGCTGCACGTACGCGCACGCCATGTTGAACAGCGCAGCATTTTCTTCTGCATCACTTGGGCAGCTGCAAACGCAGATGGCAAGCGCGAGTGAGATTTCTGGTCGTGGTCGGTAGCCAAGCATGACAGGTGTGCCTGCATGCCATGTTGAACACACACGCACGCACACACGCACGCACACGCTGGTGCACACACACACACATGCACACACGCACACACACACACACGTACACACATACACACACGAGAACACACACACACACACACAGCAGCAGCACAGCAGGATATCAAAGCAACAAAAGCACCAACAGGAGTGTATGCAAGCCACAGCTTGCGCATGCACCGAGGAGTTCAACAGGAGCACATGCATGCCAATACAAAGGGGGCCGCTACTGCTGTAGCACCACAGGGGCTTTGAGAAGCAGCAAAATGAGGGAGAAGGTGCAGGACAAGGGAGAAGATGCAGTACGTGCTGAAGTGTGTTTGTCAGCCTATACCGCTCAGCACTGCGCTCCTCTTTGGGACGATGGTTGGACGGAGACATCACACAGCGTGCTGCATCTTAAAAAAATGACCAGAGGAGTGCTCACACAGCCTCTGCTGAACCCTGAGGTCCAACAGCGTTGCGTGCGCCACTGCATCACTGAAACTACTGAAGGCACAACCAACCCTGCTGCCATTGCAGCCGCTGCTGCTGCTGCTGCTGCTGCTGCTGCTGCTGCTGCTGCTGCTGTTGGATGCTGAGTGTTGCACATTGCACTTTGTGGCTGCCCAAAGAGTCAGAGCGTGCCACTGCGCTGCAATGCTTTGGTGTGTGCTCCCTCTGTTCAACCACTAAGCCAAACTAAGGTGCGCAACACCTAACAGAAAGTGGAAGAAGCAGCAACAGAAGCAGCGGCAGCATGAGAGGCAGCGGCAGCGGAAGCTGGCACCAAGCTGCAGCAGCAGCAGCAGCAGCAGCAGCAGCAGAAGCAGCAGCAGCAGAAGCAGCAGCAAGAGAGGCAGCGGCAGTAGAAGCTGGCACCAAGCACCAGTCACCAAAGGGCACACAAGCAGCATGGCTGTGCCTCCAAGGCATACCCTGGTGCTCAGCGTGTGGGTAAGCAAAAGCAACACAAAAGATGCTTGAGCAAATCAGGGATCCACAGAAGAGTTTGATGCAGCCATCCTGCTGAGCCTCAAACACACACATTTGGAGGCCAGTTCCCCTGGCTTGCTGCCATCAGGCGCTGTGACCAACTACCACCAGATGCTGTGATCTGCTGTCATCAGGTGCTGTGACACGCTGGTGAGTTGTGCCATGTGAGCTGTGCTCCAGGAGTGATCTATGCCAAGCAAAGCCACAAGTTCCAAAGGTCTCGAAACAGATATTTGGGAGCCATGCGGTAAAGCTGGAAAGCGGTCTGTCTCAGAAAGGGACAGCTCTAGAATATCCGTTGTGTAGCGAGCAGTGATACGTGCATGATAACGCCTGTATTACAAAGAGGAATGGCTCACTGAAATGAGTAATTCATGGGCCTACTCATTGAAAGGAGCAGTGGCTTGTGCATGGCAAAGCCTGCTTTCAGAATGGGCAATGACTCGTTGCGATGAGCAGTCACTCGTGCATGACATTGCCCATTTTGAAGAGAGTAGTGACTCACACAGAGAGTGTCCTTTCCATTGCAAAGCTGCACCCTGTACAAGTGGACAGCAGCTGGGTATGACCATGCTTCTAACACTCAAGGCATCACCCTTAAGCTTGTTTTATGCTCTAGTGTGCATATCTTGGAGAGTGTACCTGTGTGTATATGTGTGTGTGCGTGTGTGTTTCGCGCTCACCTGTACTCTCGAGGGCTGGAGGGGAGCCTGTAAGCACCATTTCCGGGCAGCTCAAGGGCCAAGTTCCACATTGAAATAGCCCCTTGGAAGTCCTTTGCTTGGAACAGCTCCAGACCCTTGTCTATAGCCTCCTTGCACTTCTTAGGCCTGCGAGAAATTCAGACAAGCAAGTGCGGGATATGTGCATGGGCCCTGCGCGCTGCAAATGTTCTCATGCTTTTGCAAGGTGCAAGCATCTTAGGCATTTGAATGTGTGTGGGCCAGTGCATGGATGTTAGTTAATGTGGGCCCGAATATGTGTGTGTGTGTGTGTGTGTGTGTGTGTGTGTGTGTGTGTGTGTGTGCGCGCGCGGGTGTTTGTGTGTGTGTGTGTGTGTGTGTGTGTGTGTGTGTGTGTGTGTGTGTGTGTGTGTGTGTGTGTGTGTGTGTGTGTGTGCGCGCGCGCGTGCGTGTGTGTGTGTGTCTCTCCCAACACTCACCCTTCTTGCACGCTCTCTCCTGCATCCTCGCTAGCTTTCACAGCAGCCATGAGGCTCTCCCTGCGCCTGCGTTTGCTCTTCAGTGGCTTGGCCTGCTCCGTTGTTGTAGGCACTTGTGGCTCGTCCCTCAGCTCAGGATCAATCTTTGCTTGCTTTTTGGCAAAGTCCCTCTCTAACAGATCCTCCACTCCTCCTCCTCCACTCCTGCACACCACTCTTCTCACAGATGGAGGTCGAACGTGTGGGCAGCTTTGAAGCCACCCACAAGCACCTGCTCTATGCGTGTAAATCTGCATTGCTTCAGTACTCTTAAATGTTAGGTTTGCATTCCTGCTTCCCGAGATGAAAAACAACAATAATCTCGGTCTGGAGATTGAACAATGCTCATCAACTAATGACAATATTAGGCACGTAACACTCAATTATTGCCTTCCAAGGGCTGATTAGGGGACAGGAAAGATCTGGTGTGACGAGGGCGAAAGGTCCAATGGCAATAAATTTCACACAAGCTGATGTAGTCTTGAAAAAACAGGGGCATAGTCAGGGGCTGTCTGTGCACCTTGAGCTGAGCCTGCACGTTGTGCTGCAGTGCACTGAGGCAGCCGTAGCGCAGCGTAGGCCTCTGGCAACCCTCCAGTTTTTCTGGTTTACTAGCCTCTACAGTTGCTGGTCCACATGCTTCACGCAGTGGACAGGGTCAAGCAAACAGTTTTGAAATTACACGCATGCACGCCCTCAAGTGCTGGACTGGATTGAGGACTGTGGTGCTGTGATTCTTCTGAAAGGGTGATGAAGTAGGGCACTTCTGTCTCTATGCTTGCATGGATTCAAGATTGCATGCTACGGTGCTCAGCAAAGTAGGCTACTGTGACACACTCGTAGCGAAGCCATAGCATGCCAAATGGCCTTCCCACTTTTTCAAAATTTTGTTGACCATGCAGGTTGCAAATGCCTTGCTCATGGTCACAGGGATGGATTTGCCTCAAAGTTGTGAACTGTCAAACAAGTGCTACTGTCGTAGCGCAGCCGTAATTACCGCAGCCGTAATTTATAAAGAGGCCGTAGCATATTTTGAACTCATGAATTGGGGCACAGGTTGCAAGGCACCTCTGCTCTTGGGAGAGATGAAAGATAAGAATAGGAAAAACACGTATGCAGAGGAAACATCAATGAGGAGACACACAAACTTCATGCCCATTCTGTTGCGTTACAACCTGCGTATGCCAGCAAGCTTGTTATCACCGTGAAATATAGTGACTCCAGCCGTCCTGATGCTATACTGATTACTCCCTATAAAGCCAAACTTACTCCTTCTTCTCCTTCTACCTACTGCTCACACCATCATGTGTTAAGCAGCAGACACAACCCCACACTGAGGACCTCAACAGCCAACCGCGCGAGGCAACCCCACCAACTGAATGTAAACCAGCGGCATGTGCACTTAATTGAAATCAAGTACTGTGAAGACACGAGGCCTGGACAGCAGTTGGAGGCGGCACAGCGGCAGCATGCAGACCTCTGCAAACTCATTAATGCAAAAGTTGTGACTCTCCACACCATCCTTTTGGGTGTTGGTGGGACCTGCTACACTGAGCACACCCTTAACCAGTTTAAACAACTGGGACTTGACCACCAACGCGCCAATAAACTTGCTCGCAAACTTCATGCCCATTCTGTCATGTATGCCAACAAGCTTGTTACCACTAGGCGTGCTATTGAAAACAAGAATACTTCTTGCAGCCAGGTCATGGAGCCGGGTGCTTCCAATAACCCTCCAGATCCCCATAAGAGTCTTCTTTTTGTAGCTTCGTGGTGGAGGGGGCTCACAGCTCTTCTGAGCCAATGTGTCTCCTTCCTTAATTGACGTAGGGAGAGTTTCCTCTGCCTACGTAGTTTTTCTTTTTCTTTTTCTAGACGTGCTATTGAAAACAATGATACTTCTCACAGTCAGGTTCAGGAGCCAGGTGCTTCCAGTAATCCTCCATATCCCCAATAGCACCTTTTGTTTTGCAGTTTTGTGGTGTACGGGACTCACAGCTCTTCTGAGCCAATGTGTCCCTTTTTCCTTAATTGATGTAGGGAGATTTTCCTCCGCCTACGTAGTTTCTCTTTTTTCTTTCTGAGGAGACACATTGGCTCAAAAGACCAGGTTGCCGCGGCACTTGCATCTGAATCAGCTCTAAAGAGCTGCTCAGGACTTTTTTTGGCACTAGTCTCTTGTACAACCTTCAAGGCAAGTTGCTTGCGCCAACAAGCTCGCGTTCAACAGCTAACCTTGCCTAGTTGGCTTTTCCCATCAATAGGAGCCCCCAGTCTCTCAAGCTGGGTCATCTTGAACTGAACGAGCTTTCCTTCACCTCTTGCGATCCTTGTCTTTTTTGAACAAACTTCCTGCCCCTCTTTCTATCTTGACTCTCTTTGCTTCTTCCTCCCTTGCTTTCTCCATGAACATCGCCCCTGTTCCCCTTGCCTTCTTTGTTATTTTGCTTCCCGCCTCTCTTTCTTTCTTCAACCGTTTGATTCTCTTGCCCAGTCCTTGGGACATCTCTATGTCCCAATGATGGACAATGTAACGGAAGAAAAAAAGCTCGTGTCCACGTTGTTTTTTATTTCCTCTTGCAACACAACAACAAGGTCTCTTCTTTGTGTCTGAGCTTATAGGTTTGCTGTTGGCTGGGGTGAACCAGCCAAGTTGTAATCTGATTCAATCTAATCAAGCATACAGAAAACTTAGTTGGCAGGCTGACTGTGCTTGACTTTGCTTGCTGTTGAAGTTCTGGAACCCCAGGTTTTCAGCTGTCACCTTGCTCTCTTTCTTTTTGCTGGACCTGTCTTCTTTCTCTGCCTGCCATGCTCCACTCAGTCTGAACCTCGTGGCGAGGAGTCATACGGTCTTAGAACCAATGTCTTTTTTTCCTTGATTGATGTGAGGAGTTTTCACTGCCTACATAGTTTTCTTTTCTTTGGAGGGGGATGAAAGGCAGGAAAGCGGTGTAAGAGTGCATGCATAGACGATAAGGAACAAATATTTAGGTCAAAAGAACTCAGCACAGGAGCATCCCCCCTAACTGCCTGTCCGTTCCTGTTTTCTTTGCGCTGACATCTCCTTCCTCAACTGCAGATCGGTGTAAGTATGGGAGCGAAGGTCGGCAAAACGGCATAGCAAATTGGGTTCTGGCAGGTCAGATACCCATGTTGATGATGGTTGTCATCCCCAACAACGCACATACTGGAGCGTTCCACTGAAATCCTCAGACTATTTACAAAGCAGCTCCAGATTGCAAGAAAAAGACAAGTCATGCATTCGGCTTTGGTGCAGCTGCATTGGCAGCCTTGATCACACCCAGGCATAATGACCCCATGATAGCGTGCAAGCAGCAGGAAATATCTACATGTTCAGAGCTGCTTGCAGCACACATGTTCAACAATAAAAAAGAGTGACCAAACCACGCACGTGCACACGCAAGCCTCCAAGCAAGCGACCTCGCAGCTCGGAGGACAGGGTGCAGGTGTATTTTGGGGTTCAACAGATGTAGCTTGTGAATCACGAGCGGGCGAAATCGCCGGCTCCTCCTCCTTCTCAACAGGAAGGACTCTATGCAGTGCACAGGCCCATTACAGATTTTGAGCCCAGGCAAATACATCCGATGCACCCTCGCTGCATAGCGCTCTCTCATTTTGTTGAGTGGTTTAACATGACAACCCCCTATTTCAGAGTTCAGACAAGCGCAGCTTGCTGCCGCCGCTGATCTCCCCCTGCCCTGCAATCATCAGCCCCTGCTCCGGCCCCCGCCACATCCTCCTCGCCTGGCTTGTCTTGCTGCTTGGCAACGTCACTCGCCAGGCAGTGCCCTGCTGCTTGGTCTTGACCACCTCTGCTCACCACATCGTCCCGCTCCCCCTGCGCCCCTGCTTTGCTGCCTCCTCCTCCCTTTGCACCACCACCCCTTGCCTCCCTCTCCGCCCTGGCAGCCGCTACTGCTGCTGCCGCTGCCGCCGCCGCTGCTGCCGCGCTCCCCATGTCCAGCTTGCGAACGCTATCCGTCGAGGGCCAGGGGGCCGCTGCACCACCACCCTCTGCTGTGTGTGGCCCTGTGCTACTCACGTGTGGGGCCATGTGTGCAGCTGGTGCTGCATGTCCCAGGGCGCCCTTCAGATCAAGTTTGGGAATGGCAGGGGCTGCAGGACCTCCTCCCATGGGCGCAGGCGTGTGCGCGCACGAGCTCGTACCTTGCTGCTGTTGCTGCTGCTGCAGAGGCGACAAAGCTGCGTCCATGTCTGGGTTGTGGGGGGGCGGGTGGGCTGAGGGGGTGGGCGCGTCTATGCGGGCCATGGCTCCTAGGTTCAGCTTCGGCACTGCACAGCCAAACACATATGACAAATGGTGCAGCTTATTTTAGGTTGCACGACCCAGCCCAGGCACTGCAAAACAAGCATACCACATATGGCACAACCCAGGTTGCACGATGCTGACAGGCGGGCTGCGGCTTCTAAGTTCAGCTTGAGCGCAGAACAGTCATGCGGAGGACATACCAGACACAACCTAAAATTACAGGGTTATACAGAAGCCATCAGTCAAAACGTGTGACTGAAAACGGCACGACCAAAGATGGTGACAATGCATGGCGGCTTGATCTCGGCTTAATCAAAACTGCGACAATGGCAACGAGGGAATTGTGTGCAAGGGGGAGGAGGATGAGCCAATCCAATAACTGCAGGCATGACCCCCTCATCACCCTGCCATATGTGTAATGGTGACGGGAATTGGTTTGCCCAATATGTGTCAAAAAGGGTTCTCTCATACACCTTTACAAGATGTCAAAACATTGGCAGATCTGTGGCGTGTGGTGTGGAACAACATTCTCCCCCTCCACCCCACAACACACACACACATACAAACACACACGCATACACACGCGCGCGCGCACGCACATAGATGCATGCATCTGCATGCACTTAATTGCTCCCCACCCACCTTGCAGTTCCACAGGCCGAGCAGGTTCCTTGTGCGAGAGTCCATTCAGGTTCAGCTTGGGCACGCCGCCAGCAGCACCTGCTGCAGTGTGTGGAGCTGCTGTACTGGCTGCGCTCGGAGCAGCAGCAGCAGCAGCAGCAGCAGCAGGAGGGTTGCTTTTAGGGGCGGGGCTGGATGCAAGCCCCAAATTGAGCTTGGGTACATGCACGGGGCCACCGGATGGAGCAGCAGCAGCAGAGGGCTGCACTTGCTGTGGTGTGAGTGCTGGGGCAGTGGTGGTGGCGGAGGAAGAAGAGGCGGAAGTCGGCGGTCCGTGCAGCATGTGCTGCAGCTGGCTGGAGGCGTGCAGCTTGCTCATCTCGTTGCGGCTGCTGGCGATGTCACCTTGCACCTGTATTGTACATTATAGGTGCAGCGTAATACATGTGCGCTTGAAAAATTGCAATTGGAAAGGAATTCCCTTCAGGTTGCTGGCTGGAGGCGCGCCCCGCTTGCTCATCTCGTTGCGGCTGCTGGCGACGTCAGCTTGTACGCAGCGGCAGGGTTGTAAATGCAGCAAAATTTATGACAGGGCATGCACAAAGAGTGTACGCGCAGCTTGCTCATCTTGTTGAAGCTGCTGGCAAAAGCCATAATTTAGAAAGTACATCCCAAAAACGTCGCATTTTCATAAGAAACCAAAGCTGATCTAGTGACCATAACGACGCTTTGCACCTGTATCGCACAGGAGCAGTGGTGTCAATGTGCTAACAGCATTGGCAACCCGACAGGCACCCTGTCTTCCGGCCCTCCTTTTATCCCATTACTGGTAAGCAAGGAATGTAAATATTGCCTACCAGCACACACCAAAATTCAAGCTCAAACCAAACTTCAGGAGCTACCAAGTCTTTGGCTCTCTCAACTGAGATCAGCAGTGCTGCCAGTGAACAGCCCCTGCAGCACAAATCCAGCATGCCGACCTAGGTGAGAGTGCTTTGCTAACACCCAAATCCACACTCACTAGCAATCCCAACATCCGCCTACCAATGCTGGACTGCAGCTCCATTTGAGATTTGAATTGCGGGTCAAAGCACAAAATGTGTGTGCGAAGTTTGAGTGCACCGAAGTGCGTTGAGCGTATTGCGATCCAACCTTGCCGCCTGCACCTTTCCCTGCCCACATACCTGCTGCAGCATGGCATGTACGCGTTTCCTTGTTCACTCACCGTCTACAGCACAGCGCCTACTGCCTACCACTGGACACACGCGCACACACACACGAGGACAATCCCAACATCCGCAAACACAATTGAGCCCTGACCCACCGGCTGCAGCACGGCATGTACTTTTTTCCTTGTGCACTCAACGTCCACAGCACAGCGTTTACTGCCTCCCACTGGGCACATACAACACGCATGGGCAATCCCAACTTTAGCAAACGCAATTGAGCCCTGACCCACCTGCTGCAACATGGCATCTACTGCCTCCTGCTGTGCCACCAGATAAGCTGCCTGGTCTGGGCCATCAGAGATTTCCGCCATGGGCGTGTCAGAGAACAGCCATTTGCCCGCGTGGTTGTGCAAGCCCTGCACAACATACAGGCCCGCAAACCGTGACGCAGTTTTTGTGGTTGCAGTATCTAGAATCGACCTCAAAAGGCAGTGGTGGCTGATCTGCATTAAAGTATATCCTCACACACACGCAGCATCTGTCCTCGACACAACTCCCTGAGGCTTGTGTCCACCCTAACCATTCTACACTAGAGCCCAACGTGAGGGCACATTCACACACTTGCAATTTGCCCACAGCCAGCCCACCCACCTGCAGCAAACCCAGCTCTCCCATGGCCTTGCCACTGCACATCCACTCACTGTCGTGCGCACATCGGCAGCGACCCGACTCTCCCATGGCCTCAATATTGCACATGCATTGCTCTCACCCACTCTCCGTTGCACACCTACCCGCAGGGCCCCCAGCTCTCCCACAGCCTCGCCGTTGTGCAGTCATCACTTTTACCCACTCTCTGTTGCACACTCACCCGCAGGGACCCCAGCTCTCCTACTGCCTCGCCGTTGCTGCGCGCCAGCAGCACTGCACGGATGCGTTCTAGCTCACGTCGAGTCTGCAAGCAAAGGCACAATAGCAGCGCAGGCTTCGGTGTACAAAAGGCTGACACAGGTGCGCGTACTTGCTCTGCAGCCTGCATGAGTTGTGATAGAAAGCGTTTTTGATGCTTGCACATCAGGATTGAGAGAAGGAAGTGCCACAGTGCGATCACATGAGGGTGCACGTCAAGCAACACTGCACTGGTGCGCTGCAGCTTGCATGAAGTCTGCAAGCAAAGGCACAACAGCAGCGCTGGCTTCAGAGCACCCTCTGTGCAAAGGCTGGCATACATGTGCGCATAATAGCTCTGCCACCCACGCTGGTTCTGCTAGGAAGTACATGATGATCCTGTGTCAACACTGATACTCAAACTGATGCTCATGTATCAACACTGATAGGTGTGTTAGTGTGATCGACACTGTGCAAGCAGCACCGCGCGAGTGCGCTTCAGCTCTGTTGGATTGAGCCACCAAAGGTTAACAGGCACCACTCGCTTCAGCCTGCAATATCAGAGTTACTCTGTCTTATTGTGGCTGTAGCATTCACGCTGGGTCTGCAAATGGAGGCTTAAATGCAGCACTAGTTCATGTGCTCTCTGTAGAACGGCTGATTCAAATGAGCATGTTTGTCTTCCGTTCTCTAGACCACAATGGGCCAGCAGAGACAGGCGACGCTTGTGCCTGCTTTCTGGGAACAAAGCAGACCCAGCGTGCTTTGGTCTGATGCTTTGATCAACTCTCATCTCATCGCACTGTTCACATAATGTATTGTTACAGAAAAGAAGGAAAAATTACATAGGCAGTGAAAACACCTCCCACGCATATATACATACATACATATATACCGTACTACTTTTAGAGCATCCCGCAAAAATAATGTTTTTCAGGGGTGCGGATGACTGCAGGACAACCTTAAAATAATACTTCTTGGGGCTGCGGGAAAGTAAACAGAAACATTTCAGAGACCTTTTAGGGTTAACAAGTGGGCTACTGGCCCTGCAAGAATGTGCAGGATTGTAAAAAATAATTAGAGGAGTGCGGGAGTGGTGCGGGATTGTGAAAACAATTCATTGTTTTGGGGGTGCGGGATGATCACCTGGTAGTACGGTATAATGGCAATTAAGAAAAGGAGGATACCTAGCGTATTGCTACACCTAATCCTAAGGAACAAAGGACATACAAGCCATCAATGGCTGCGAGCAATAAGGAACGCTTAGCAACCCCACCATCTGCACCTATCCTGCGCTTGCAAATAGGCAGCGAGGAAGCTTAGCGTGAGCGGCGCACCTCCTCTGCTTGGGCCTGATAGGCTTGCAGCTCCCTCGCCATCTCTTGCTCCCGCATCTCCATCTTCTCTTTGTGGTGGGTTTGTAGCTGCATGCAGCAATCAGTGCCAATAGGAGGCTCAGCATCAGCTTGCGGTTCTGGTCATCTCTTACATCCCCATCTTCTTTTTGTGGTGGGTTTGCAGCTGCAGGCAGCAATCAGTGGATACAGCATCAGCTTGCAGCTCCCTCATCGTCTCTCGCTCCCACATCTCCATCTTTTTTTTATGGCGAGTTCGCAACTGCAGGCAGCAACCAGGGCCAGTAGGAGGCTCACCGTGAGTGCTCACCACGAGCAACCTGAGCGTTTGTGAGATGCAGGCAGCGGTCGGTGCCAACAGATGCTGCATTAATAAGAGTGCTTGCCAGGAAAAACAGAATGCCGGCAAAGGGTGTAATCGCACACACACACACACACACACACACACACACACACAAGGAAACTTTTAAAAAAGTATGCTCTTTCCCCCCTCGTGCCTGAGCGGACCTGATCCAGCAAGCGCTGTCATGAGGAGCCACTGTCACTAAACAATTACTATGCTAAAAAGAGGTAGCACACACGCGCGCACACACACACACACATACACACCGTGCCTGAGCCCACCTGATCCAGCACCACTGCCATGATGAGCCACCGTCACTGCACATTTACTGTTTAAAAAGCAGGTACTACAGCCCACCTGATCCAGCAAGCGATGCCCCCGGAAAGCAATGGCCTCACAGTTCTGCTTGGCCTCCACCATCTCATCATAGATCTTACGCATGTGGCGCTGCATCGGCTTGGGCATGCGACTGATGGCCTCCATCGTCTTGCGCTCATCCTGCATGTGTGTTTGTGTGTATGTGCGTGTGAAGAGGAATGCCCGCCTGCGGGTGGCTATGCTCGTGGTTTCATGCGCATAGCACATAAGCAGCAGACAGCAGCAGTCTGTCCTGAGATTCTACAAAAAATGGTGTGTGCGTGTGTGTGTGTGTGTTTGTGTGTGTGCGTGTGTGTGTGTGAAGAGGAATGCCTGCATGCGGCTGTGCTCGTGGTTTCATGTGCGTAGCACATGAACAGCAAACAGCAGCAGTCTGTCCTGAGACGATCCCCCTTCCCTCAGTGCTCCCTCAGACTCTATCCAAAAATAATTTGGCTCTCGTATCTCTGACCCACACACCCACAGATACTTGCGGACAACTCGAGAGCGCAGCTGTAGGGATATGGGTTACAGAGCAACATATTTTCTGTTGCACACCTCATTCCCATCACTCTGCAATGTCTTCAGGACTTGAATGCTCAAAACATTTGAATCTTGCTTGCATGCCAGCACTCACATTGGGGTCCATCTTGGGGTAGAAGTAGAAGTGGTCCTGAGGGGGCTCCGGGGGTGGCGCCTTCTTCTGTGCTGCCCCGCTCCCACCGCTGTGGCCCCCCTTTTTGTGGCTTGCGGCGGAGCCCTGCTTGCTGTTGCTCAGCTTGCCGCCTGCAATTGCGGTGAACCCATCGCTTGTTTGAGATCCGGTAATTTGCCAGTGATTGCAGATGGCAGCTGTGAACGTGAACCTGAGTTTGGGGATGATCAATCAATTTCTGAGCATCCTGAGCTCTTTTCCTAAATTTTTCTGTAGGCATCCAAGAGGGAATACAAAGCTCCATATAAAATTCTGTCTGGGCATGTAGAGCCCTCCTCTTCATGTGCCAGGAGCAACTTCCCCACGGAAACGGACAGTGATCTGAGCAACACAGGCGCCCATGCATGGTTCCTTAAAGCGCTGCTTGGATGTGTGTTTGTTCTGAGGCACCGCCTGAGGGGGCCATGGGAGTGTAGACCCCAAACAATACTGGGCTGGTTTGCACGCTCGCTTTTCCCCTTGCCTTTGACAACCTCTGCCATGATGCCTTTGTGCCCGCACCCTTTGGCTTCCCTTCGGCGCAATTACAATCTGAGCTATGACAAGCAGCAGAACGGATGACTGCTGAGCCTGCCTAGTAGGCAGTGCCTACCTTCATGTGCCGTGGGCACGTCGTCTGCTTCAGCGCTGGCTTCTGCGTACGCCTCTTTCACGCTCTGCGCGTGCTCCTCCTGCTCCTTGAGCAGGGGGGTGAGGTTGAGCTTGGGCACCGAGGGCTTGGAGCCGCTGCTCCTGCGTAAGTCAGCACAACACAACCACCACATGCAACACTCAGCGAACTGACCACTCCTCGTTGATCACAGGCACTCTGGGCTTGGAGCCACTGCTCCTGCTTAGAGCCATGCCACAGCACCACAGCCTGGATGGCCAGCAGACACATCGACCTAGCCCAACTTGCGACCTCAAATTTGAGCAAGCTGTAACAGTGCACGTCGCATGTATGCCTTATATGGTTGTTACACAAGCTCACAGATCTGTGCAAATGTTCTGCTGCTTCAGCTGCCAGGCCACAAGGCCCTGCAGGCCTTACATGCATGCACCTCCCTCATGCTCACACGCACGTGCACAGCACCAAACGAGCGCCCATGTGAGCATGCGCGCACTTGTGTGTACGTGTGTGTCTCACCCTGGGGTAGTGGCTGACTTTTCAGCGGACAGTGGTGAGGGTGAGCCCTCTTTCTTTAGGGACGAAAGGTCGAGCGAGAAGCTGGGTTTAACCCCAGGATGCCTGCAAACATGTGTGAGTGTATATGTGTGAGAGCAAGTCTTGAAGCATAGCAACGCATCCAACACGCCTTAACTACATGCAAATGCACTCATACAGGTAAACGTATGTGCGCGTCCTGTTATAGTGAACAAGCTTCATCGTTAACTACCTTTCTGATCACGGCGCGCGTGCCACAAGCAGTTCAGCACCTTAACCCACTTTACTGCTTTGTGCCAAACATTTTGGAAATGACTTTGACCGGTCTAAAGTCAAAGGCATTCACAGAAACTACAAGGCCTTGGCAAACCAAAGGTGGAGCAAATGGGTGGAACCTAACCAGCGTTTTCAGAGCCCCAGACCAAAAGGGCATATCTAGGCGGTCTTAGGTAGAAAATGGGCCCACTTGGGCCCCTCTGCACGTGCACCTAGTCTGAGCAGTGGATGGCATGCTCCTCAAGATGACCAACAATCTTAGTATGCATCACAGTCCACTCCATCTCGCACTCACTTAGACCGCGGCTTATGCGTGCTCCTGACCGGGCAGCTGCTGGCGTGCTCTTGAAGATGATCAACAATGAAATGCACGCATTGGCTTCCCCCTCTGTTTCACTCACTTGGGCCCTTGTGCGCCTTTGACTGGGTAATGGATGGCAGGCTTCTCAGGGATGGATGACAGGATGCTCGCTTGATGGCTGCCCCCATGTGCAGCCCCGCCAGCGCCAGCAGCATAGCCTGCCTTGGCAGCAGTGGCAGCTGCAATGCCTGCTCCAATGTTGGACTCACCGTGTCGCGCAGGGCTGGCAGTAGACCTGAAAAGGACAGCAGTTTGCAGAGCAAAATGTATGGGTCGTGCAGTCATGTGGAACCCCCTAGAGAGGAACCCTGGCAGGTGTGGCAGCCGCAATGCCTGCGCCAATGCTGGACTCGCCACGCCGCGCAGGGCTCCTGCGCTGGCGGTTGACCTGTACAAGGCAGCAGTTTGCAGAGCAACGCATGTATGGGTCATGCAGTTGTTACACCGGCAGGTGTCAAAGTATAAAGCCCCACTGGTCGCGGCAGCTGCGATGCCTGCACTGATGCTGGACTCGCCACACCGCGCAAGGCTGGCAGTGACCCCCTCTTCAGATCAGCAGTGTACAGAGCAGGACAAGTATGGGGTATGTTGTCACTGCACCAGTCGATTTGTGAGAAACGGCGGTGCGCCCAGAAGCAAGAGCTTCATCCAAGACCACAGCACGCAGTCAAGTGGCCCACTGAAGTGTGTTGCCGGAGCAACTGTGGAGCAGTGCAGCAGCGATGCCTGCTCTGACGTTGGAGCTGCCAGGGTTTAGGGTAAGGGTATAAGGATTTAAACCCTTAAAGCCGCTCTGCCGCACAGGGCTGGCGGTTGATCTGTGAAAGGCAGCAGTGCGCTCGGAAGCAGCAGCTCCACTCAAGCGGTTGTGCAACACATCCCAGAAAAAAAATCTGAGCAGTTGCGGCAGCAATGATGCCTGCGCCTGTGTTGGTTGGAGAGCTGCCACAGGTCTGGTACTTGATTGGCTTAGGATCGGTGATGCAAAGCAGCACGACATGTAAAAGCGAAATTCTATGCTGGACACCAGCCAGCAACTGACCGAGCAGCAATTCACCCGCAAATGACCAAGGCCTCGAGTTGCTGTTGCAAAGCAACACTACAAGTTCAGGTCTATGCTGTACACCAATCAGCAATTGACCGAGGTATAGAGTTGCTGCTGCAGAGCAGCGCAAGATGTCGGGCAAAGCAGCACAAGCACAAGGAGCATATAGCTCATTATAAGGCTGCTGCAAAGCAGCACAAGGTGTTAGACAAAGCAACACAAGCACAAAAAGCATAAGGCTCACGAGGCTGTTGCAAAGCAGCACAAGCAAGGCGCCAGCACTTGTGTGCAGGGTTGGATCAAGATGGCAAAGCATCTGTCAACAGGCCCAGAAGGGCCTCTTTGGGTCTTAATTAACTTTCTTTGGGGCCTATGTGGCCTTCTTAAAGGCCTTATTTTACAGCTTTGCTCCACTGCGACATTTATAAAATGTTGTACATGCTGGCTGCATTGTATGAGACTCATTGCACCCATCGCAAGAATGCAGCGGCATCTGCCAAGGTTGGTGCACCCAGGAGCAGTTGCACTGTAACAGCCAAGCTGCCCTATACCCCACTTTTCTAGGTGACACCACCTTCCATTCACCCTCACCTTTACACACAACATCCACAATCACACACCTGTGTGCAGGGTTTTCATTGGCAATCTGGCGCACCACGCTGCCGCTGCCACTCTGCCGCATGCTAGCAGCAATGCTGCTGCTGCTGCGTGCATTACTGCAAGCAGCAGCATTTGCGGCAGTGGGTGCAGTGGCAGAGGATGGCCTGCGTGCGACTGAAGGGCTTCGAGCTATGCGAGGGGCACTGAGGGGACGCACGCGAGCACCCGCCTGTGCACATGGAAATGCACAATGTGTGTGTGTGTGCGTGCGTGCGTGTGTGTGTGTGTGTGTGTGTGTGTGTGTGTGTGTGTGTGCGCGCGCGCGCATGCGCACGGACACAATTGCCTTTTTTTGAGTGCATGCCTGCAACCTATGCTACCACCACTCAAAAATTCATATAAACAATAGAACAAGCATACCAGCTTGCCTGTGACAGCAATATGCCGGCAGTGTTGAGCATGTGCTTCTTTGACCCAACCTTGCTAGGTTTATTAACCGCACTTTGACCGGCACCTTCTGAAGCACAGAGCAGCCTTGCAATAGTTTTTCTGCTTGCCAGGCCTTGGCAACCATCTCCTCTGTCTTTTGTGGCCCAAAAACGAACACTTGCTGTGCTGAGAAGCTGGCAACCCAATATTGCATACCTGGTACACAACTGCAAATGCCAACCCTATCCCACTACTTCTCCCCGCCTGCAGGCAGAAACAACTCCATCACTGCAAGTTGCTCTTACCGCGCCTGCAGAAGGTGGGTTGACTGTTGCTGTGGATGGACGCTCACGCGTGTTGGACAAGGAGCGGTTGAACGTGCTGCTGGTGTTCAGGGGGCGCGAGCCAAAGGTGCCACTTTGCTTGGAGTGGATCCCCCTAATCCTTTCCTCAACAGCTGAGCGCCTTAAGATGCTGCCCCGTGTCTCCCGGCCTCGAGAAGGTGGGCGGGTCTGTTGTTGACCATGGGCTTGCTCCCCCTGCTCCTGCTGCTGTCCCCTCTGTGGCTTTGCAGGACCTGGGGGAGACAAGCTGCTGGCCTTCATGGAGCCACTCCCAAAGGCAATGCGCCCTCCACTGGCCCTTGCACTGTTTGCAGCCCTGCAGGTGCTGGTTCGGTTGACCCCAGCTCCATTACCCCTGCTCCGCTGCGATGAAGAGGTGCACCGCGGCGAAGACGATGGCTCAGGCTGATGCACGCCAAGCCATTCGTTGGCGGGGGTCAGCTGGTCGTCTTGGGCGGGCTCAGGGGAGTCAATGGGCCGAGGGTGACCATGGTGCGTTACACCAGTTGGGTGTGCACAGCCTTCCGCGCCAGATGTGAATGCAGAAGGGATACGCCTCTTTGCATTCATGGGCGTCGTTGCGTCTTGATGCTGCATCGTGGAGAGTATGCTGCTGTCGCTGGCATGGCTGTTGCTAGGCGCTGGCCTCGTCTTACTCGGTGAACTGGGTATCCTGCTCTTACTGGGCGATGCCACGGCGCCCCGGGCCGGCCGGGCTTGTGCGTGGTTCTCTTCTGGTGGATGGGGTCTGGGGGGTGGAGGTATAGCTGACATTTGATAAATCGAAAGTTGGCAGAGTCTCCTTTCGACCAACAGCGAGAGCTATCCGCCTTCCTTGCTGACGAGAACAGTGCCTACCCTAACCTAGGCACACATGCTTTATCTAAACCATTCTGAAAGGTACCGAAGAACTGGTGCCAAACTGCGCAGTTACGCTCGTGCGGTTATTTTTTAAGCTGTGCTGGTCCTGAGGATATCTCAGGCAAACAAATGAATAATAATCATGCGCGCATCATCTATACTATTAAACTAAAGATTATGGGACTTGGCTTATCTCCTCGCTCAGGCCACCATTTGCCACGCTCTCTGTTGCTATGGGTAGCTGTTGGTCCACAGGCAACGGAAAAATAAAGAGGTGCACTAATGGGTGAGCAGGAAGCCCAAAACCCTGTTTACAAACCAAATTTGGCACTTTCTTTGGTCCCACATTTCTCCGCGCACAGGCCACAGAGCTTGTTTGGCACCCCCCCACCATTTGTGTAATTGGTGTGCTTGCTGCAGTGTGCTTGTGCACTGGATGGATAATGATGCAGCAAGGGAAGGTGGGGAGTATGTTGCCTGGCTGTGTAACTCCTGCCTGAGTGCATACCCGCGTCCATCATTGCAAGTGCTCTGCGTGCGTATGCTTGGTGTGCCTTAAATGCAGTGTACACAAGTTGGATAATGATGCAAGGGAAGGTGGGGAGTATGTTGCCTGGCTTTGTAACTCCTGCAGGTATGCATACCCACGCTCATCATCGCAGGACCTGCAATTCGCAGGTGTTTTGTGTGTGTCTGTGTGCTTGGTATGCATGAACTTTGTAAGCAACACAGGTGTTGCATTTGCCGGAGAAAAGGAGTCCAACCAAGAGCAGGGGGGGGCCTGAACTGAAAACTTACGTGCACGTAGCTATGCAAATGGGTGTTCTCCAGGTTTTGTGTGCCTGTGGTTTAAGTAGCAATGGCAAATGCAGTGAATTCTTGTGTTGACAGGAATACTGAAAACGGGGGGTTTCTGGGGGGGCGCAGCCCCCGCTGACGTTAAGGACCCACATGAAATCAACTTTATTTACAAGATGTATTGCTCATCTCAGACAGGCTCACCAAGGTTGGTGCTTACAACAGTCTTTGTGTTAGTCTGTGCACGTGTACCCTGCATGGTGCTGCTTTTGCAATACCCTGCATGGTGCTGCGTTTGCAATTGCTGACTAAACATGGGCATGGTGTGCTTCGCTTGTGGCAATAGTGGTTTATGGTTATGCTTTGCAACAATCACATTGCTACATTCAGCAAACATGCTCTGCACATTTCCTCAACCTGCACATTTCCTTGACCTGAGCTTTCCCAGGGTTTCTCCCTCTTTTGATGTATTAGCACTCAAACTTTCTTTACGGAGTATTTCATGCTTACGCCTTTCCGGTCACAACCTTCGAGTGGGAACCCAATGGCATCATGGAAATAGGTGCCCATACGATCTTAGAATTTGCAACAAATGTGATTGGCACACTGTACAAGACGAAGAGCACGTTATCCTGGATAGCCTATCTCAGGATTTAACAGAACTGCTTTAATGAAAACTGAACGCCATAACATTGCAGGCAGAATGATTACAAAAGCACTCAGCAAAAGCCCTGTGGGAGCAGGCCTTGTCTACACAGACATAGGGAGTGGTTTCAAACTCGCACAACACAAGCTGCAACTCCCTACACATGCCTCAAACAGAACAACACCTGCTTACTTCTTCCCTCGTAACCTTCAAGAAAGGAAAAGACTCAATTCAAGTTGACCTGATGCCATTTTGATCACCCCCTGCCAGGATTACAGTGTAATGCCAAGCCTACTTCTCACAGTGTCCCTCCTATTCATTCTCAACACGCTTTGCGCAGGCCCGCTAGGAGGTCAACCAGAGCTAGCCGCGTTAAGCATCGACATGAACTCCATGTGAACGAGCGTCATGTGCATCTCATAGAAATCAAGTTCTGTGAAGACACAAGGCCAGAGCATCAATTAAGCGCGGCTAAGCAGCAGCATGCAAACATTTGTAATCTTATAAGTAGGGTTGGCCAATTCCCTCTTTTAAAACGTATTATACGGCAAATGTATGGAATTTTTAGCACTAGATATACGGACATACGGTATTGGCATACGGAACTGGCCAACCCTACTTATAAGCGCTAAAGCTAAAACTATTCACCCAATTCTAGAAGGATCCTGGGTGTTGGTGGAACTATTTACACTGAGCATACCCTGAAGTAATTAAAGCAACTAGGACTGGGTCACCAATGTGCCACTAAGCTTGCTCAAAAACTGCATGCCCATTCTGTTCAAAATGCCCACAAACTAGTCTCCACACGCTGCGGTATTGAAAAAAAGGGTGCTTACCACAGCCAGGTTCTAGAGCCAGGTGCTTCTAGTAACCCTCCAGATCCACATTAGTTCTGTCTTTCTTTCTTTTCTCGTGGTGGAGGGGGCTCACGGCTCTTTATGAGCCAACGTGTCTCCTTTTCCTTAATTGATCAATTATGATGTAGGGATCAATTATGATGTAGGGAGAGTTACTCTTCCTACGTAGCTTTCTTTCTTTTCTTTTCTTGCGCTCTCAGTTCCAGCACCTTTCTAGCTCTGCACCCCCAGTGCAGTGCATCACGCCTCACTCCTCTCTCTTCTCTCTCCTCCACTATGACTACAGATCCTTACTTGTACACTACTTGTAGTTTACTTGTAGGCTACTTGCAGAAGTAGCCTACAAGTCACCTACAAGTAGCCTACAAGCAGCCTACAAGTCCACTAGGCTTACTTTTACTAGTACTTACTTAAGTGGACTTGTAGGCTACTTGCCGTACTTAGCCAAGTATAAGTAAAAGTTGCTACTTGTGCACAGGTCTGCCAGATCAAGCCTCTGTTCCTCTTGTACCTTAAGTTCTTGCTTGCAGTTTTGTTTTCTTGCTTGCAGTTTTCTACGATGTGATCTGCTTTGTCATACAAACACCAGTGGAAATTTTTTCCCTTGTTCTTGGCAAGGTTTTTTTTTTGTACAATTACATGCACGGGCTACACAAACACTCCTGAACATTTTATAATACAGTTTTTCACATGAGCAGCCTAGCAGTCGCACTTCTTGACTGATGGCTTAATTTGTAAAACCTTACATCAAAAACCTACGATGTGATCTTGATCTGATACGTAGTGAATAGATTTGACTTGTTTGCCTTTGTAGGCTGCTATGGAAATGTATATGCCGTATAAACTGTAAGTCTTACGTAGATCTGAAAGTGATCTTTGATCTTCTTCAACAAGGTCTAACATAGAGCAGCATACTCAAGGCAAGATCATACATTAAACCTTTGAATACCATTACACGAAAAACGTGCGCTGCTCATTGAATCCTTCAATCCTTATCAAACTGTGTTCACCAACAGATCAGCATCACTGCACCTCAATGTCTTGAAACAATTCACATTCATTACATTCAACAGCGTTATGCAGGTGGATGCGCACACACACACACACACACACACACACACACAACACACACACACATCCCCCACAGAGCTGTGCAAAACTAAAACCTACACTCTACATTCATATTGCAAACTGCCCTCTAGGCATGCACAACCACAGACTCAACCAAAGGCACAATGCATGTCCAGCCATATGCAAAATGACAAGGTAACACTCTAAACCTCATCCTCACTCTCATCTGTGATGTCATCATAATCTTCTGAGTCCGACTCTTGGTCGTATCGTTGAGAGGCCTTGGAGCTGACCTTCCTTTGCCTCTTTGACCTATGGGGCTCTTCAACATGTGCGGCAGTGCGCTTGGCTGCTGCAGCGGCTTATCCGTCAGCCTTCTGCTTAGCCTTCCCATGCCCTTTACTAAGCGCCTGTAAGACAACAACGTGAAAGCGTACTAGAAGAAATATACACCATCCAACAACATGAGAATTTTGAGGGTTAGGTTTAGGTTTAGATTTAGGGTTTAGAAAAAGGAGATCATACAGTAAACATAGAGGTTTGCAGAAATAAGGCGGCATTCTAAAAAAAAATCTCACAATTACTTATTTGAAACATTGTAGGCTTAATTGATCCTGGCATGTTTTCAAATTTAAACAAGGCAAGCTAGCATGAAGGGCCATCTTTAAACGGTTTCAGGATAGCTCGAACTTTTAGGGGCGCAGCCTTGCTAAATACAGAATATTTTTTACACATCTTGAAGCAAAAAGGAAAGAAATGGAAGCAGAAATGGCAACAAAGGGGGTGGGGGAAGGGGAGAGGGGCAGCCTTAATTCTAGGGACAGCATGTACAGCAGCAGCCAGAACTGCATTAACCGATCCTCAATGACCTCTGTAAATGCTAATTGCACCTCATTTGCTTGCTTGCTTCCAGGGCAAGCCTCTGTCCTGTGCCTCGTGTTCTAGACTACCTGAAACTCTCAAGAAAACTTTCAACTCCACTGTAGAGGCCCCTGATTTTCTTACATGACATGTAAAGCAACTACTTATGAATTAAAAGAATGCCAAGTAGCATGAAACGAGGCATACCTGTCCGCATAATGCTGCCACCGACAATCCCACGTTCCTTGGCCGACCCAGACACTGTGATGGAAAATGAAGCAACCACGGAGAAGGGAGCGTGCCATGAGTGGGTTGACAGAGTTGGCTAGACATGTAAGAGAAAATGCCAACAAGTTGGGAGCGATTGTGGGATACAAATTCAAACAACAAGCTCCTGCGGCCACCAAAGCCTAGAAACATTGAAGACTTACCACCCTGCACTTGAAACTGCAAGTTGGGGCAGGTTTCCTCTGGGAGGAACATTCTCTGCCCCAGCATCAGGGGGTTTGGGAGTCTGCACACAAAAAATGTCAAAAGAAGCAATGAAAGCTCCCTACATCTCAGAATTGCCAGTACAAACGCAAAGACATGTTCTAACTAGGTGTTGCTGAGACATATAATTGACACGGACAGCTCCAGTGCGCTGCATAAGGCTCTCTTGAGTGGCAAGCGCTTGCAGCCCTTGCGAGGGAACATGAGCTGCCTGCAATCTAAAGTCCAAAGGCAAAGCACAATCAATGTGTTGCTGCATTTCAATAATGCAGAGCCATTTGGGGTCAACGAGAGGTAGTGAAATGACCTGATATCCAAGCATTAGGGAGTAAACATGAGGAGTGAAAGCTCTGTCACACCCACGCACACCCACACCCACGCACTCACACACCTGGAGCCCACCATTACCAAGCAGCCAGCCTCCTAACTTGTTGCAGCTGCTGAGTCACAAGGGGGGACTGGGCACTGTGTAATTGAGGTGAAGCAATACAATTGCACGTTTGCTCAATTATTGGCACTTCCTCCAAAAATAGAAATAGCTTGAGATAAGAGCTGATTTGGAAAATGAACACAAAGGATGAACGAGCGTGGGCACACACACACACACACACACACACACACCTGGAGCCCTTCATCGTATGCTAGCCTCCCTCCTGTACCTAACTCTAGTGGCGTTTGGGAGGGGGGCTGCTCAACCTGCAAGAAAAGTATGAGCGGAGTGCCATGCTCCTTCTTGGTTATGCAGCTGCCTGCTTGTAGCCGGATGCATTCAATTCACCAAGTAACTTGCACAAACCTGCACCCCTCTCTCGCCCCTGCCTGCCTGCTTCCTGCCCCTAACTGCTGCAGCTGCTGAGAGGGGGCCGGCTCATTAAGCAAAAAAAAGGGAGAGCAAAGTACCACACTGCTTCTCAATTTCTGCATCAGTATGCACCTATTCTAATGCACTCAACTTGCCAACGAGCATGCACACACCTGCACCCCTCCCTCGCCTGCCTGCCTGCCTCCCGCCCCTACCTGCTGCAGCCGCTGAGAGGGGGCTGGATCATTCTGCAAGAAAAGTGAGAGCAAAGTACCATGCTGCTTCTCAATTTCTGCATCAGTATGCACCTTTTCTGATGCACAACTTGCCAACGAATATGCACACACCTGCACCCCTCCCTCGCCTGCCTGCCTGCCACCTGCCCCTAACTGCTGTGGCTGCTTAGAGGGGCCTGCCAAACCTGTGAAATTAGTATGACCAGGTCACCAAGCACAATCACCAACTTGCTACGAATGAAAAATAACGTAAAGCAACTTGGGGTTGATCGATGCCAACCCATGAAGGTAAAGCTAGTGAAACGACTTGAATTGCAAGATAAACATGAGGGGTGAAAGTTGTTGCGCACATGCACACACACACATACACGCACACACTGCATTGCCTGGCAGTTTGCCTGCAGCCCCTCGATTTTGCAGCTGTTGAGACACTATGGTGTCTGGGCATAGTGTGATTGAGGTGAAACAATTTATTCGCAACTTCACCCCAATGAGAAAGCACTTACATACACGCACACACTGCATTGCCTGGCAGTTTGCCTGCAGCCCCTCGATTTTGCAGCTGTTGAGACACTATGGTGTCTGGGCATAGTGTGATTGAGGTGAAACAATTTATTCGCAACTTCACCCCAATGAGAAAGCACTTACATACACGCACACACTGCATTGCCTGGCAGTTTGCCTGCAGCCCCTCGATTTTGCAGCTGTTGAGACACTATGGTGTCTGGGCATAGTGTGATTGAGGTGAAACAATTTATTCGCAACTTCACCCCAATGAGAAAGCACTTACATACACGCACACACTGCATTGCCTGGCAGTTTGCCTGCAGCCCCTCGATTTTGCAGCTGTTGAGACACTATGGTGTCTGGGCATAGTGTGATTGAGGTGAAACAATTTATTCGCAACTTCACCCCAATGAGAAAGCACTTACATACACGCACACACTGCATTGCCTGGCAGTTTGCCTGCAGCCCCTCGATTTTGCAGCTGTTGAGACACTATGGTGTCTGGGCATAGTGTGATTGAGGTGAAACAATTTATTCGCAACTTCACCCCAATGAGAAAGCACTTACATACACGCACACACTGCATTGCCTGGCAGTTTGCCTGCAGCCCCTCGATTTTGCAGCTGTTGAGACACTATGGTGTCTGGGCATAGTGTGATTGAGGTGAAACAATTTATTCGCAACTTCACCCCAATGAGAAAGCACTTACATACACGCACACACTGCATTGCCTGGCAGTTTGCCTGCAGCCCCTCGATTTTGCAGCTGTTGAGACACTATGGTGTCTGGGCATAGTGTGATTGAGGTGAAACAATTTATTCGCAACTTCACCCCAATGAGAAAGCACTTACATACACGCACACACTGCATTGCCTGGCAGTTTGCCTGCAGCCCCTCGATTTTGCAGCTGTTGAGACACTATGGTGTCTGGGCATAGTGTGATTGAGGTGAAACAATTTATTCGCAACTTCACCCCAATGAGAAAGCACTTACATACACGCACACACTGCATTGCCTGGCAGTTTGCCTGCAGCCCCTCGATTTTGCAGCTGTTGAGACACTATGGTGTCTGGGCATAGTGTGATTGAGGTGAAACAATTTATTCGCAACTTCACCCCAATGAGAAAGCACTTACATACACGCACACACTGCATTGCCTGGCAGTTTGCCTGCAGCCCCTCGATTTTGCAGCTGTTGAGACACTATGGTGTCTGGGCATAGTGTGATTGAGGTGAAACAATTTATTCGCAACTTCACCCCAATGAGAAAGCACTTACATACACGCACACACTGCATTGCCTGGCAGTTTGCCTGCAGCCCCTCGATTTTGCAGCTGTTGAGACACTATGGTGTCTGGGCATAGTGTGATTGAGGTGAAACAATTTATTCGCAACTTCACCCCAATGAGAAAGCACTTACATACACGCACACACTGCATTGCCTGGCAGTTTGCCTGCAGCCCCTCGATTTTGCAGCTGTTGAGACACTATGGTGTCTGGGCATAGTGTGATTGAGGTGAAACAATTTATTCGCAACTTCACCCCAATGAGAAAGCACTTACATACACGCACACACTGCATTGCCTGGCAGTTTGCCTGCAGCCCCTCGATTTTGCAGCTGTTGAGACACTATGGTGTCTGGGCATAGTGTGATTGAGGTGAAACAATTTATTCGCAACTTCACCCCAATGAGAAAGCACTTACATACACGCACACACTGCATTGCCTGGCAGTTTGCCTGCAGCCCCTCGATTTTGCAGCTGTTGAGACACTATGGTGTCTGGGCATAGTGTGATTGAGGTGAAACAATTTATTCGCAACTTCACCCCAATGAGAAAGCACTTACATACACGCACACACTGCATTGCCTGGCAGTTTGCCTGCAGCCCCTCGATTTTGCAGCTGTTGAGACACTATGGTGTCTGGGCATAGTGTGATTGAGGTGAAACAATTTATTCGCAACTTCACCCCAATGAGAAAGCACTTACATACACGCACACACTGCATTGCCTGGCAGTTTGCCTGCAGCCCCTCGATTTTGCAGCTGTTGAGACACTATGGTGTCTGGGCATAGTGTGATTGAGGTGAAACAATTTATTCGCAACTTCACCCCAATGAGAAAGCACTTACATACACGCACACACTGCATTGCCTGGCAGTTTGCCTGCAGCCCCTCGATTTTGCAGCTGTTGAGACACTATGGTGTCTGGGCATAGTGTGATTGAGGTGAAACAATTTATTCGCAACTTCACCCCAATGAGAAAGCACTTACATACACGCACACACTGCATTGCCTGGCAGTTTGCCTGCAGCCCCTCGATTTTGCAGCTGTTGAGACACTATGGTGTCTGGGCATAGTGTGATTGAGGTGAAACAATTTATTCGCAACTTCACCCCAATGAGAAAGCACTTACATACACGCACACACTGCATTGCCTGGCAGTTTGCCTGCAGCCCCTCGATTTTGCAGCTGTTGAGACACTATGGTGTCTGGGCATAGTGTGATTGAGGTGAAACAATTTATTCGCAACTTCACCCCAATGAGAAAGCACTTACATACACGCACACACTGCATTGCCTGGCAGTTTGCCTGCAGCCCCTCGATTTTGCAGCTGTTGAGACACTATGGTGTCTGGGCATAGTGTGATTGAGGTGAAACAATTTATTCGCAACTTCAC
Organism: Dunaliella primolecta; assembly: GCA_914767535.2. Classification (NCBI taxonomy): domain Eukaryota; kingdom Viridiplantae; phylum Chlorophyta; class Chlorophyceae; order Chlamydomonadales; family Dunaliellaceae; genus Dunaliella; species Dunaliella primolecta. Next base: position 595,386 of record OU611764.1, on the reverse strand, counting down.
CCCAATGAGAAAGCACTTACATACACGCACACACTGCATTGCCTGGCAGTTTGCCTGCAGCCCCTCGATTTTGCAGCTGTTGAGACACTATGGTGTCTGGGCATAGTGTGATTGAGGTGAAACAATTTATTCGCAACTTCACCCCAATGAGAAAGCACTTACATACACGCACACACTGCATTGCCTGGCAGTTTGCCTGCAGCCCCTCGATTTTGCAGCTGTTGAGACACTATGGTGTCTGGGCATAGTGTGATTGAGGTGAAACAATTTATTCGCAACTTCACCCCAATGAGAAAGCACTTACATACACGCACACACTGCATTGCCTGGCAGTTTGCCTGCAGCCCCTCGATTTTGCAGCTGTTGAGACACTATGGTGTCTGGGCATAGTGTGATTGAGGTGAAACAATTTATTCGCAACTTCACCCCAATGAGAAAGCACTTACATACACGCACACACTGCATTGCCTGGCAGTTTGCCTGCAGCCCCTCGATTTTGCAGCTGTTGAGACACTATGGTGTCTGGGCATAGTGTGATTGAGGTGAAACAATTTATTCGCAACTTCACCCCAATGAGAAAGCACTTACATACACGCACACACTGCATTGCCTGGCAGTTTGCCTGCAGCCCCTCGATTTTGCAGCTGTTGAGACACTATGGTGTCTGGGCATAGTGTGATTGAGGTGAAACAATTTATTCGCAACTTCACCCCAATGAGAAAGCACTTACATACACGCACACACTGCATTGCCTGGCAGTTTGCCTGCAGCCCCTCGATTTTGCAGCTGTTGAGACACTATGGTGTCTGGGCATAGTGTGATTGAGGTGAAACAATTTATTCGCAACTTCACCCCAATGAGAAAGCACTTACATACACGCACACACTGCATTGCCTGGCAGTTTGCCTGCAGCCCCTCGATTTTGCAGCTGTTGAGACACTATGGTGTCTGGGCATAGTGTGATTGAGGTGAAACAATTTATTCGCAACTTCACCCCAATGAGAAAGCACTTACATACACGCACACACTGCATTGCCTGGCAGTTTGCCTGCAGCCCCTCGATTTTGCAGCTGTTGAGACACTATGGTGTCTGGGCATAGTGTGATTGAGGTGAAACAATTTATTCGCAACTTCACCCCAATGAGAAAGCACTTACATACACGCACACACTGCATTGCCTGGCAGTTTGCCTGCAGCCCCTCGATTTTGCAGCTGTTGAGACACTATGGTGTCTGGGCATAGTGTGATTGAGGTGAAACAATTTATTCGCAACTTCACCCCAATGAGAAAGCACTTACATACACGCACACACTGCATTGCCTGGCAGTTTGCCTGCAGCCCCTCGATTTTGCAGCTGTTGAGACACTATGGTGTCTGGGCATAGTGTGATTGAGGTGAAACAATTTATTCGCAACTTCACCCCAATGAGAAAGCACTTACATACACGCACACACTGCATTGCCTGGCAGTTTGCCTGCAGCCCCTCGATTTTGCAGCTGTTGAGACACTATGGTGTCTGGGCATAGTGTGATTGAGGTGAAACAATTTATTCGCAACTTCACCCCAATGAGAAAGCACTTACATACACGCACACACTGCATTGCCTGGCAGTTTGCCTGCAGCCCCTCGATTTTGCAGCTGTTGAGACACTATGGTGTCTGGGCATAGTGTGATTGAGGTGAAACAATTTATTCGCAACTTCACCCCAATGAGAAAGCACTTACATACACGCACACACTGCATTGCCTGGCAGTTTGCCTGCAGCCCCTCGATTTTGCAGCTGTTGAGACACTATGGTGTCTGGGCATAGTGTGATTGAGGTGAAACAATTTATTCGCAACTTCACCCCAATGAGAAAGCACTTACATACACGCACACACTGCATTGCCTGGCAGTTTGCCTGCAGCCCCTCGATTTTGCAGCTGTTGAGACACTATGGTGTCTGGGCATAGTGTGATTGAGGTGAAACAATTTATTCGCAACTTCACCCCAATGAGAAAGCACTTACATACACGCACACACTGCATTGCCTGGCAGTTTGCCTGCAGCCCCTCGATTTTGCAGCTGTTGAGACACTATGGTGTCTGGGCATAGTGTGATTGAGGTGAAACAATTTATTCGCAACTTCACCCCAATGAGAAAGCACTTACATACACGCACACACTGCATTGCCTGGCAGTTTGCCTGCAGCCCCTCGATTTTGCAGCTGTTGAGACACTATGGTGTCTGGGCATAGTGTGATTGAGGTGAAACAATTTATTCGCAACTTCACCCCAATGAGAAAGCACTTACATACACGCACACACTGCATTGCCTGGCAGTTTGCCTGCAGCCCCTCGATTTTGCAGCTGTTGAGACACTATGGTGTCTGGGCATAGTGTGATTGAGGTGAAACAATTTATTCGCAACTTCACCCCAATGAGAAAGCACTTACATACACGCACACACTGCATTGCCTGGCAGTTTGCCTGCAGCCCCTCGATTTTGCAGCTGTTGAGACACTATGGTGTCTGGGCATAGTGTGATTGAGGTGAAACAATTTATTCGCAACTTCACCCCAATGAGAAAGCACTTACATACACGCACACACTGCATTGCCTGGCAGTTTGCCTGCAGCCCCTCGATTTTGCAGCTGTTGAGACACTATGGTGTCTGGGCATAGTGTGATTGAGGTGAAACAATTTATTCGCAACTTCACCCCAATGAGAAAGCACTTACATACACGCACACACTGCATTGCCTGGCAGTTTGCCTGCAGCCCCTCGATTTTGCAGCTGTTGAGACACTATGGTGTCTGGGCATAGTGTGATTGAGGTGAAACAATTTATTCGCAACTTCACCCCAATGAGAAAGCACTTACATACACGCACACACTGCATTGCCTGGCAGTTTGCCTGCAGCCCCTCGATTTTGCAGCTGTTGAGACACTATGGTGTCTGGGCATAGTGTGATTGAGGTGAAACAATTTATTCGCAACTTCACCCCAATGAGAAAGCACTTACATACACGCACACACTGCATTGCCTGGCAGTTTGCCTGCAGCCCCTCGATTTTGCAGCTGTTGAGACACTATGGTGTCTGGGCATAGTGTGATTGAGGTGAAACAATTTATTCGCAACTTCACCCCAATGAGAAAGCACTTACATACACGCACACACTGCATTGCCTGGCAGTTTGCCTGCAGCCCCTCGATTTTGCAGCTGTTGAGACACTATGGTGTCTGGGCATAGTGTGATTGAGGTGAAACAATTTATTCGCAACTTCACCCCAATGAGAAAGCACTTACATACACGCACACACTGCATTGCCTGGCAGTTTGCCTGCAGCCCCTCGATTTTGCAGCTGTTGAGACACTATGGTGTCTGGGCATAGTGTGATTGAGGTGAAACAATTTATTCGCAACTTCACCCCAATGAGAAAGCACTTACATACACGCACACACTGCATTGCCTGGCAGTTTGCCTGCAGCCCCTCGATTTTGCAGCTGTTGAGACACTATGGTGTCTGGGCATAGTGTGATTGAGGTGAAACAATTTATTCGCAACTTCACCCCAATGAGAAAGCACTTACATACACGCACACACTGCATTGCCTGGCAGTTTGCCTGCAGCCCCTCGATTTTGCAGCTGTTGAGACACTATGGTGTCTGGGCATAGTGTGATTGAGGTGAAACAATTTATTCGCAACTTCACCCCAATGAGAAAGCACTTACATACACGCACACACTGCATTGCCTGGCAGTTTGCCTGCAGCCCCTCGATTTTGCAGCTGTTGAGACACTATGGTGTCTGGGCATAGTGTGATTGAGGTGAAACAATTTATTCGCAACTTCACCCCAATGAGAAAGCACTTACATACACGCACACACTGCATTGCCTGGCAGTTTGCCTGCAGCCCCTCGATTTTGCAGCTGTTGAGACACTATGGTGTCTGGGCATAGTGTGATTGAGGTGAAACAATTTATTCGCAACTTCACCCCAATGAGAAAGCACTTACATACACGCACACACTGCATTGCCTGGCAGTTTGCCTGCAGCCCCTCGATTTTGCAGCTGTTGAGACACTATGGTGTCTGGGCATAGTGTGATTGAGGTGAAACAATTTATTCGCAACTTCACCCCAATGAGAAAGCACTTACATACACGCACACACTGCATTGCCTGGCAGTTTGCCTGCAGCCCCTCGATTTTGCAGCTGTTGAGACACTATGGTGTCTGGGCATAGTGTGATTGAGGTGAAACAATTTATTCGCAACTTCACCCCAATGAGAAAGCACTTACATACACGCACACACTGCATTGCCTGGCAGTTTGCCTGCAGCCCCTCGATTTTGCAGCTGTTGAGACACTATGGTGTCTGGGCATAGTGTGATTGAGGTGAAACAATTTATTCGCAACTTCACCCCAATGAGAAAGCACTTACATACACGCACACACTGCATTGCCTGGCAGTTTGCCTGCAGCCCCTCGATTTTGCAGCTGTTGAGACACTATGGTGTCTGGGCATAGTGTGATTGAGGTGAAACAATTTATTCGCAACTTCACCCCAATGAGAAAGCACTTACATACACGCACACACTGCATTGCCTGGCAGTTTGCCTGCAGCCCCTCGATTTTGCAGCTGTTGAGACACTATGGTGTCTGGGCATAGTGTGATTGAGGTGAAACAATTTATTCGCAACTTCACCCCAATGAGAAAGCACTTACATACACGCACACACTGCATTGCCTGGCAGTTTGCCTGCAGCCCCTCGATTTTGCAGCTGTTGAGACACTATGGTGTCTGGGCATAGTGTGATTGAGGTGAAACAATTTATTCGCAACTTCACCCCAATGAGAAAGCACTTACATACACGCACACACTGCATTGCCTGGCAGTTTGCCTGCAGCCCCTCGATTTTGCAGCTGTTGAGACACTATGGTGTCTGGGCATAGTGTGATTGAGGTGAAACAATTTATTCGCAACTTCACCCCAATGAGAAAGCACTTACATACACGCACACACTGCATTGCCTGGCAGTTTGCCTGCAGCCCCTCGATTTTGCAGCTGTTGAGACACTATGGTGTCTGGGCATAGTGTGATTGAGGTGAAACAATTTATTCGCAACTTCACCCCAATGAGAAAGCACTTACATACACGCACACACTGCATTGCCTGGCAGTTTGCCTGCAGCCCCTCGATTTTGCAGCTGTTGAGACACTATGGTGTCTGGGCATAGTGTGATTGAGGTGAAACAATTTATTCGCAACTTCACCCCAATGAGAAAGCACTTACATACACGCACACACTGCATTGCCTGGCAGTTTGCCTGCAGCCCCTCGATTTTGCAGCTGTTGAGACACTATGGTGTCTGGGCATAGTGTGATTGAGGTGAAACAATTTATTCGCAACTTCACCCCAATGAGAAAGCACTTACATACACGCACACACTGCATTGCCTGGCAGTTTGCCTGCAGCCCCTCGATTTTGCAGCTGTTGAGACACTATGGTGTCTGGGCATAGTGTGATTGAGGTGAAACAATTTATTCGCAACTTCACCCCAATGAGAAAGCACTTACATACACGCACACACTGCATTGCCTGGCAGTTTGCCTGCAGCCCCTCGATTTTGCAGCTGTTGAGACACTATGGTGTCTGGGCATAGTGTGATTGAGGTGAAACAATTTATTCGCAACTTCACCCCAATGAGAAAGCACTTACATACACGCACACACTGCATTGCCTGGCAGTTTGCCTGCAGCCCCTCGATTTTGCAGCTGTTGAGACACTATGGTGTCTGGGCATAGTGTGATTGAGGTGAAACAATTTATTCGCAACTTCACCCCAATGAGAAAGCACTTACATACACGCACACACTGCATTGCCTGGCAGTTTGCCTGCAGCCCCTCGATTTTGCAGCTGTTGAGACACTATGGTGTCTGGGCATAGTGTGATTGAGGTGAAACAATTTATTCGCAACTTCACCCCAATGAGAAAGCACTTACATACACGCACACACTGCATTGCCTGGCAGTTTGCCTGCAGCCCCTCGATTTTGCAGCTGTTGAGACACTATGGTGTCTGGGCATAGTGTGATTGAGGTGAAACAATTTATTCGCAACTTCACCCCAATGAGAAAGCACTTACATACACGCACACACTGCATTGCCTGGCAGTTTGCCTGCAGCCCCTCGATTTTGCAGCTGTTGAGACACTATGGTGTCTGGGCATAGTGTGATTGAGGTGAAACAATTTATTCGCAACTTCACCCCAATGAGAAAGCACTTACATACACGCACACACTGCATTGCCTGGCAGTTTGCCTGCAGCCCCTCGATTTTGCAGCTGTTGAGACACTATGGTGTCTGGGCATAGTGTGATTGAGGTGAAACAATTTATTCGCAACTTCACCCCAATGAGAAAGCACTTACATACACGCACACACTGCATTGCCTGGCAGTTTGCCTGCAGCCCCTCGATTTTGCAGCTGTTGAGACACTATGGTGTCTGGGCATAGTGTGATTGAGGTGAAACAATTTATTCGCAACTTCACCCCAATGAGAAAGCACTTACATACACGCACACACTGCATTGCCTGGCAGTTTGCCTGCAGCCCCTCGATTTTGCAGCTGTTGAGACACTATGGTGTCTGGGCATAGTGTGATTGAGGTGAAACAATTTATTCGCAACTTCACCCCAATGAGAAAGCACTTACATACACGCACACACTGCATTGCCTGGCAGTTTGCCTGCAGCCCCTCGATTTTGCAGCTGTTGAGACACTATGGTGTCTGGGCATAGTGTGATTGAGGTGAAACAATTTATTCGCAACTTCACCCCAATGAGAAAGCACTTACATACACGCACACACTGCATTGCCTGGCAGTTTGCCTGCAGCCCCTCGATTTTGCAGCTGTTGAGACACTATGGTGTCTGGGCATAGTGTGATTGAGGTGAAACAATTTATTCGCAACTTCACCCCAATGAGAAAGCACTTACATACACGCACACACTGCATTGCCTGGCAGTTTGCCTGCAGCCCCTCGATTTTGCAGCTGTTGAGACACTATGGTGTCTGGGCATAGTGTGATTGAGGTGAAACAATTTATTCGCAACTTCACCCCAATGAGAAAGCACTTACATACACGCACACACTGCATTGCCTGGCAGTTTGCCTGCAGCCCCTCGATTTTGCAGCTGTTGAGACACTATGGTGTCTGGGCATAGTGTGATTGAGGTGAAACAATTTATTCGCAACTTCACCCCAATGAGAAAGCACTTACATACACGCACACACTGCATTGCCTGGCAGTTTGCCTGCAGCCCCTCGATTTTGCAGCTGTTGAGACACTATGGTGTCTGGGCATAGTGTGATTGAGGTGAAACAATTTATTCGCAACTTCACCCCAATGAGAAAGCACTTACATACACGCACACACTGCATTGCCTGGCAGTTTGCCTGCAGCCCCTCGATTTTGCAGCTGTTGAGACACTATGGTGTCTGGGCATAGTGTGATTGAGGTGAAACAATTTATTCGCAACTTCACCCCAATGAGAAAGCACTTACATACACGCACACACTGCATTGCCTGGCAGTTTGCCTGCAGCCCCTCGATTTTGCAGCTGTTGAGACACTATGGTGTCTGGGCATAGTGTGATTGAGGTGAAACAATTTATTCGCAACTTCACCCCAATGAGAAAGCACTTACATACACGCACACACTGCATTGCCTGGCAGTTTGCCTGCAGCCCCTCGATTTTGCAGCTGTTGAGACACTATGGTGTCTGGGCATAGTGTGATTGAGGTGAAACAATTTATTCGCAACTTCACCCCAATGAGAAAGCACTTACATACACGCACACACTGCATTGCCTGGCAGTTTGCCTGCAGCCCCTCGATTTTGCAGCTGTTGAGACACTATGGTGTCTGGGCATAGTGTGATTGAGGTGAAACAATTTATTCGCAACTTCACCCCAATGAGAAAGCACTTACATACACGCACACACTGCATTGCCTGGCAGTTTGCCTGCAGCCCCTCGATTTTGCAGCTGTTGAGACACTATGGTGTCTGGGCATAGTGTGATTGAGGTGAAACAATTTATTCGCAACTTCACCCCAATGAGAAAGCACTTACATACACGCACACACTGCATTGCCTGGCAGTTTGCCTGCAGCCCCTCGATTTTGCAGCTGTTGAGACACTATGGTGTCTGGGCATAGTGTGATTGAGGTGAAACAATTTATTCGCAACTTCACCCCAATGAGAAAGCACTTACATACACGCACACACTGCATTGCCTGGCAGTTTGCCTGCAGCCCCTCGATTTTGCAGCTGTTGAGACACTATGGTGTCTGGGCATAGTGTGATTGAGGTGAAACAATTTATTCGCAACTTCACCCCAATGAGAAAGCACTTACATACACGCACACACTGCATTGCCTGGCAGTTTGCCTGCAGCCCCTCGATTTTGCAGCTGTTGAGACACTATGGTGTCTGGGCATAGTGTGATTGAGGTGAAACAATTTATTCGCAACTTCACCCCAATGAGAAAGCACTTACATACACGCACACACTGCATTGCCTGGCAGTTTGCCTGCAGCCCCTCGATTTTGCAGCTGTTGAGACACTATGGTGTCTGGGCATAGTGTGATTGAGGTGAAACAATTTATTCGCAACTTCACCCCAATGAGAAAGCACTTACATACACGCACACACTGCATTGCCTGGCAGTTTGCCTGCAGCCCCTCGATTTTGCAGCTGTTGAGACACTATGGTGTCTGGGCATAGTGTGATTGAGGTGAAACAATTTATTCGCAACTTCACCCCAATGAGAAAGCACTTACATACACGCACACACTGCATTGCCTGGCAGTTTGCCTGCAGCCCCTCGATTTTGCAGCTGTTGAGACACTATGGTGTCTGGGCATAGTGTGATTGAGGTGAAACAATTTATTCGCAACTTCACCCCAATGAGAAAGCACTTACATACACGCACACACTGCATTGCCTGGCAGTTTGCCTGCAGCCCCTCGATTTTGCAGCTGTTGAGACACTATGGTGTCTGGGCATAGTGTGATTGAGGTGAAACAATTTATTCGCAACTTCACCCCAATGAGAAAGCACTTACATACACGCACACACTGCATTGCCTGGCAGTTTGCCTGCAGCCCCTCGATTTTGCAGCTGTTGAGACACTATGGTGTCTGGGCATAGTGTGATTGAGGTGAAACAATTTATTCGCAACTTCACCCCAATGAGAAAGCACTTACATACACGCACACACTGCATTGCCTGGCAGTTTGCCTGCAGCCCCTCGATTTTGCAGCTGTTGAGACACTATGGTGTCTGGGCATAGTGTGATTGAGGTGAAACAATTTATTCGCAACTTCACCCCAATGAGAAAGCACTTACATACACGCACACACTGCATTGCCTGGCAGTTTGCCTGCAGCCCCTCGATTTTGCAGCTGTTGAGACACTATGGTGTCTGGGCATAGTGTGATTGAGGTGAAACAATTTATTCGCAACTTCACCCCAATGAGAAAGCACTTACATACACGCACACACTGCATTGCCTGGCAGTTTGCCTGCAGCCCCTCGATTTTGCAGCTGTTGAGACACTATGGTGTCTGGGCATAGTGTGATTGAGGTGAAACAATTTATTCGCAACTTCACCCCAATGAGAAAGCACTTACATACACGCACACACTGCATTGCCTGGCAGTTTGCCTGCAGCCCCTCGATTTTGCAGCTGTTGAGACACTATGGTGTCTGGGCATAGTGTGATTGAGGTGAAACAATTTATTCGCAACTTCACCCCAATGAGAAAGCACTTACATACACGCACACACTGCATTGCCTGGCAGTTTGCCTGCAGCCCCTCGATTTTGCAGCTGTTGAGACACTATGGTGTCTGGGCATAGTGTGATTGAGGTGAAACAATTTATTCGCAACTTCACCCCAATGAGAAAGCACTTACATACACGCACACACTGCATTGCCTGGCAGTTTGCCTGCAGCCCCTCGATTTTGCAGCTGTTGAGACACTATGGTGTCTGGGCATAGTGTGATTGAGGTGAAACAATTTATTCGCAACTTCACCCCAATGAGAAAGCACTTACATACACGCACACACTGCATTGCCTGGCAGTTTGCCTGCAGCCCCTCGATTTTGCAGCTGTTGAGACACTATGGTGTCTGGGCATAGTGTGATTGAGGTGAAACAATTTATTCGCAACTTCACCCCAATGAGAAAGCACTTACATACACGCACACACTGCATTGCCTGGCAGTTTGCCTGCAGCCCCTCGATTTTGCAGCTGTTGAGACACTATGGTGTCTGGGCATAGTGTGATTGAGGTGAAACAATTTATTCGCAACTTCACCCCAATGAGAAAGCACTTACATACACGCACACACTGCATTGCCTGGCAGTTTGCCTGCAGCCCCTCGATTTTGCAGCTGTTGAGACACTATGGTGTCTGGGCATAGTGTGATTGAGGTGAAACAATTTATTCGCAACTTCACCCCAATGAGAAAGCACTTACATACACGCACACACTGCATTGCCTGGCAGTTTGCCTGCAGCCCCTCGATTTTGCAGCTGTTGAGACACTATGGTGTCTGGGCATAGTGTGATTGAGGTGAAACAATTTATTCGCAACTTCACCCCAATGAGAAAGCACTTACATACACGCACACACTGCATTGCCTGGCAGTTTGCCTGCAGCCCCTCGATTTTGCAGCTGTTGAGACACTATGGTGTCTGGGCATAGTGTGATTGAGGTGAAACAATTTATTCGCAACTTCACCCCAATGAGAAAGCACTTACATACACGCACACACTGCATTGCCTGGCAGTTTGCCTGCAGCCCCTCGATTTTGCAGCTGTTGAGACACTATGGTGTCTGGGCATAGTGTGATTGAGGTGAAACAATTTATTCGCAACTTCACCCCAATGAGAAAGCACTTACATACACGCACACACTGCATTGCCTGGCAGTTTGCCTGCAGCCCCTCGATTTTGCAGCTGTTGAGACACTATGGTGTCTGGGCATAGTGTGATTGAGGTGAAACAATTTATTCGCAACTTCACCCCAATGAGAAAGCACTTACATACACGCACACACTGCATTGCCTGGCAGTTTGCCTGCAGCCCCTCGATTTTGCAGCTGTTGAGACACTATGGTGTCTGGGCATAGTGTGATTGAGGTGAAACAATTTATTCGCAACTTCACCCCAATGAGAAAGCACTTACATACACGCACACACTGCATTGCCTGGCAGTTTGCCTGCAGCCCCTCGATTTTGCAGCTGTTGAGACACTATGGTGTCTGGGCATAGTGTGATTGAGGTGAAACAATTTATTCGCAACTTCACCCCAATGAGAAAGCACTTACATACACGCACACACTGCATTGCCTGGCAGTTTGCCTGCAGCCCCTCGATTTTGCAGCTGTTGAGACACTATGGTGTCTGGGCATAGTGTGATTGAGGTGAAACAATTTATTCGCAACTTCACCCCAATGAGAAAGCACTTACATACACGCACACACTGCATTGCCTGGCAGTTTGCCTGCAGCCCCTCGATTTTGCAGCTGTTGAGACACTATGGTGTCTGGGCATAGTGTGATTGAGGTGAAACAATTTATTCGCAACTTCACCCCAATGAGAAAGCACTTACATACACGCACACACTGCATTGCCTGGCAGTTTGCCTGCAGCCCCTCGATTTTGCAGCTGTTGAGACACTATGGTGTCTGGGCATAGTGTGATTGAGGTGAAACAATTTATTCGCAACTTCACCCCAATGAGAAAGCACTTACATACACGCACACACTGCATTGCCTGGCAGTTTGCCTGCAGCCCCTCGATTTTGCAGCTGTTGAGACACTATGGTGTCTGGGCATAGTGTGATTGAGGTGAAACAATTTATTCGCAACTTCACCCCAATGAGAAAGCACTTACATACACGCACACACTGCATTGCCTGGCAGTTTGCCTGCAGCCCCTCGATTTTGCAGCTGTTGAGACACTATGGTGTCTGGGCATAGTGTGATTGAGGTGAAACAATTTATTCGCAACTTCACCCCAATGAGAAAGCACTTACATACACGCACACACTGCATTGCCTGGCAGTTTGCCTGCAGCCCCTCGATTTTGCAGCTGTTGAGACACTATGGTGTCTGGGGCATAGTGTGATTGAGGTGAAACAATTTATTCGCAACTTCACCCCAATGAGAAAGCACTTACATACACGCACACACTGCATTGCCTGGCAGTTTGCCTGCAGCCCCTCGATTTTGCAGCTGTTGAGACACTATGGTGTCTGGGCATAGTGTGATTGAGGTGAAACAATTTATTCGCAACTTCACCCCAATGAGAAAGCACTTACATACACGCACACACTGCATTGCCTGGCAGTTTGCCTGCAGCCCCTCGATTTTGCAGCTGTTGAGACACTATGGTGTCTGGGCATAGTGTGATTGAGGTGAAACAATTTATTCGCAACTTCACCCCAATGAGAAAGCACTTACATACACGCACACACTGCATTGCCTGGCAGTTTGCCTGCAGCCCCTCGATTTTGCAGCTGTTGAGACACTATGGTGTCTGGGCATAGTGTGATTGAGGTGAAACAATTTATTCGCAACTTCACCCCAATGAGAAAGCACTTACATACACGCACACACTGCATTGCCTGGCAGTTTGCCTGCAGCCCCTCGATTTTGCAGCTGTTGAGACACTATGGTGTCTGGGCATAGTGTGATTGAGGTGAAACAATTTATTCGCAACTTCACCCCAATGAGAAAGCACTTACATACACGCACACACTGCATTGCCTGGCAGTTTGCCTGCAGCCCCTCGATTTTGCAGCTGTTGAGACACTATGGTGTCTGGGCATAGTGTGATTGAGGTGAAACAATTTATTCGCAACTTCACCCCAATGAGAAAGCACTTACATACACGCACACACTGCATTGCCTGGCAGTTTGCCTGCAGCCCCTCGATTTTGCAGCTGTTGAGACACTATGGTGTCTGGGGCATAGTGTGATTGAGGTGAAACAATTTATTCGCAACTTCACCCCAATGAGAAAGCACTTACATACACGCACACACTGCATTGCCTGGCAGTTTGCCTGCAGCCCCTCGATTTTGCAGCTGTTGAGACACTATGGTGTCTGGGCATAGTGTGATTGAGGTGAAACAATTTTATTCGCAACTTCACCCCAATGAGAAAGCACTTACATACACGCACACACTGCATTGCCTGGCAGTTTGCCTGCAGCCCCTCGATTTTTGCAGCTGTTGAGACACTATGGTGTCTGGGCATAGTGTGATTGAGGTGAAACAATTTATTCGCAACTTCACCCCAATGAGAAAGCACTTACATACACGCACACACTGCATTGCCTGGCAGTTTGCCTGCAGCCCCTCGATTTTGCAGCTGTTGAGACACTATGGTGTCTGGGCATAGTGTGATTGAGGTGAAACAATTTATTCGCAACTTCACCCCAATGAGAAAGCACTTACATACACGCACACACTGCATTGCCTGGCAGTTTGCCTGCAGCCCCTCGATTTTGCAGCTGTTGAGACACTATGGTGTCTGGGCATAGTGTGATTGAGGTGAAACAATTTATTCGCAACTTCACCCCCAATGAGAAAGCACTTACATACACGCATCACACTGCATTGCCTGGCAGTTTGCCTGCAGCCCCTCGATTTTGCAGCTGTTGAGACACTATGGTGTCTGGGCATAGTGTGATTGAGGTGAAACAATTTATTCGCAACTTCACCCCAATGAGAAAGCACTTACATACACGCACACACTGCATTGCCTGGCAGTTTGCCTGCAGCCCCTCGATTTTGCAGCTGTTGAGACACTATGGTGTCTGGGCATAGTGTTGATTGAGGTGAAACAATTTATTCGCAACTTCACCCCAATGAGAAAGCACTTACATACACGCACACACTGCATTGCCTGGCAGTTTGCCTGCAAGCCCCTCGATTTTGCAGCTGTTGAGACACTATGGTGTCTGGGCATAGTGTGATTGAGGTGAAACAATTTATTCGCAACTTCACCCCAATGAGAAAGCACTTACATACACGCACACACTGCATTGCCTGGCAGTTTGCCTGCAGCCCCCTCGATTTTGCAGCTGTTGAGACACTATGGTGTCTGGGCATAGTGTGATTGAGGTGAAACAATTTATTCGCAACTTCACCCCAATGAGAAAGCACTTACATACACGCACACACTGCATTGCCTGGCAGTTTGCCTGCAGCCCCTCGATTTTGCAGCTGTTGAGACACTATGGTGTCTGGGCATAGTGTGATTGAGGTGAAACAATTTATTCGCAACTTCACCCCAATGAGAAAGCACTTACATACACGCACACACTGCATTGCC
>OU611764.1:550000-580792 GCA_914767535.2 Dunaliella primolecta | reverse complement strand
CACTATGGTGTCTGGGCATAGTGTGATTGAGGTGAAACAATTTATTCGCAACTTCACCCCAATGAGAAAGCACTTACATACACGCACACACTGCATTGCCTGGCAGTTTGCCTGCAGCCCCTCGATTTTGCAGCTGTTGAGACACTATGGTGTCTGGGCATAGTGTGATTGAGGTGAAACAATTTATTCGCAACTTCACCCCAATGAGAAAGCACTTACATACACGCACACACTGCATTGCCTGGCAGTTTGCCTGCAGCCCCTCGATTTTGCAGCTGTTGAGACACTATGGTGTCTGGGCATAGTGTGATTGAGGTGAAACAATTTATTCGCAACTTCACCCCAATGAGAAAGCACTTACATACACGCACACACTGCATTGCCTGGCAGTTTGCCTGCAGCCCCTCGATTTTGCAGCTGTTGAGACACTATGGTGTCTGGGCATAGTGTGATTGAGGTGAAACAATTTATTCGCAACTTCACCCCAATGAGAAAGCACTTACATACACGCACACACTGCATTGCCTGGCAGTTTGCCTGCAGCCCCTCGATTTTGCAGCTGTTGAGACACTATGGTGTCTGGGCATAGTGTGATTGAGGTGAAACAATTTATTCGCAACTTCACCCCAATGAGAAAGCACTTACATACACGCACACACTGCATTGCCTGGCAGTTTGCCTGCAGCCCCTCGATTTTGCAGCTGTTGAGACACTATGGTGTCTGGGCATAGTGTGATTGAGGTGAAACAATTTATTCGCAACTTCACCCCAATGAGAAAGCACTTACATACACGCACACACTGCATTGCCTGGCAGTTTGCCTGCAGCCCCTCGATTTTGCAGCTGTTGAGACACTATGGTGTCTGGGCATAGTGTGATTGAGGTGAAACAATTTATTCGCAACTTCACCCCAATGAGAAAGCACTTACATACACGCACACACTGCATTGCCTGGCAGTTTGCCTGCAGCCCCTCGATTTTGCAGCTGTTGAGACACTATGGTGTCTGGGCATAGTGTGATTGAGGTGAAACAATTTATTCGCAACTTCACCCCAATGAGAAAGCACTTACATACACGCACACACTGCATTGCCTGGCAGTTTGCCTGCAGCCCCTCGATTTTGCAGCTGTTGAGACACTATGGTGTCTGGGCATAGTGTGATTGAGGTGAAACAATTTATTCGCAACTTCACCCCAATGAGAAAGCACTTACATACACGCACACACTGCATTGCCTGGCAGTTTGCCTGCAGCCCCTCGATTTTGCAGCTGTTGAGACACTATGGTGTCTGGGCATAGTGTGATTGAGGTGAAACAATTTATTCGCAACTTCACCCCAATGAGAAAGCACTTACATACACGCACACACTGCATTGCCTGGCAGTTTGCCTGCAGCCCCTCGATTTTGCAGCTGTTGAGACACTATGGTGTCTGGGCATAGTGTGATTGAGGTGAAACAATTTATTCGCAACTTCACCCCAATGAGAAAGCACTTACATACACGCACACACTGCATTGCCTGGCAGTTTGCCTGCAGCCCCTCGATTTTGCAGCTGTTGAGACACTATGGTGTCTGGGCATAGTGTGATTGAGGTGAAACAATTTATTCGCAACTTCACCCCAATGAGAAAGCACTTACATACACGCACACACTGCATTGCCTGGCAGTTTGCCTGCAGCCCCTCGATTTTGCAGCTGTTGAGACACTATGGTGTCTGGGCATAGTGTGATTGAGGTGAAACAATTTATTCGCAACTTCACCCCAATGAGAAAGCACTTACATACACGCACACACTGCATTGCCTGGCAGTTTGCCTGCAGCCCCTCGATTTTGCAGCTGTTGAGACACTATGGTGTCTGGGCATAGTGTGATTGAGGTGAAACAATTTATTCGCAACTTCACCCCAATGAGAAAGCACTTACATACACGCACACACTGCATTGCCTGGCAGTTTGCCTGCAGCCCCTCGATTTTGCAGCTGTTGAGACACTATGGTGTCTGGGCATAGTGTGATTGAGGTGAAACAATTTATTCGCAACTTCACCCCAATGAGAAAGCACTTACATACACGCACACACTGCATTGCCTGGCAGTTTGCCTGCAGCCCCTCGATTTTGCAGCTGTTGAGACACTATGGTGTCTGGGCATAGTGTGATTGAGGTGAAACAATTTATTCGCAACTTCACCCCAATGAGAAAGCACTTACATACACGCACACACTGCATTGCCTGGCAGTTTGCCTGCAGCCCCTCGATTTTGCAGCTGTTGAGACACTATGGTGTCTGGGCATAGTGTGATTGAGGTGAAACAATTTATTCGCAACTTCACCCCAATGAGAAAGCACTTACATACACGCACACACTGCATTGCCTGGCAGTTTGCCTGCAGCCCCTCGATTTTGCAGCTGTTGAGACACTATGGTGTCTGGGCATAGTGTGATTGAGGTGAAACAATTTATTCGCAACTTCACCCCAATGAGAAAGCACTTACATACACGCACACACTGCATTGCCTGGCAGTTTGCCTGCAGCCCCTCGATTTTGCAGCTGTTGAGACACTATGGTGTCTGGGCATAGTGTGATTGAGGTGAAACAATTTATTCGCAACTTCACCCCAATGAGAAAGCACTTACATACACGCACACACTGCATTGCCTGGCAGTTTGCCTGCAGCCCCTCGATTTTGCAGCTGTTGAGACACTATGGTGTCTGGGCATAGTGTGATTGAGGTGAAACAATTTATTCGCAACTTCACCCCAATGAGAAAGCACTTACATACACGCACACACTGCATTGCCTGGCAGTTTGCCTGCAGCCCCTCGATTTTGCAGCTGTTGAGACACTATGGTGTCTGGGCATAGTGTGATTGAGGTGAAACAATTTATTCGCAACTTCACCCCAATGAGAAAGCACTTACATACACGCACACACTGCATTGCCTGGCAGTTTGCCTGCAGCCCCTCGATTTTGCAGCTGTTGAGACACTATGGTGTCTGGGCATAGTGTGATTGAGGTGAAACAATTTATTCGCAACTTCACCCCAATGAGAAAGCACTTACATACACGCACACACTGCATTGCCTGGCAGTTTGCCTGCAGCCCCTCGATTTTGCAGCTGTTGAGACACTATGGTGTCTGGGCATAGTGTGATTGAGGTGAAACAATTTATTCGCAACTTCACCCCAATGAGAAAGCACTTACATACACGCACACACTGCATTGCCTGGCAGTTTGCCTGCAGCCCCTCGATTTTGCAGCTGTTGAGACACTATGGTGTCTGGGCATAGTGTGATTGAGGTGAAACAATTTATTCGCAACTTCACCCCAATGAGAAAGCACTTACATACACGCACACACTGCATTGCCTGGCAGTTTGCCTGCAGCCCCTCGATTTTGCAGCTGTTGAGACACTATGGTGTCTGGGCATAGTGTGATTGAGGTGAAACAATTTATTCGCAACTTCACCCCAATGAGAAAGCACTTACATACACGCACACACTGCATTGCCTGGCAGTTTGCCTGCAGCCCCTCGATTTTGCAGCTGTTGAGACACTATGGTGTCTGGGCATAGTGTGATTGAGGTGAAACAATTTATTCGCAACTTCACCCCAATGAGAAAGCACTTACATACACGCACACACTGCATTGCCTGGCAGTTTGCCTGCAGCCCCTCGATTTTGCAGCTGTTGAGACACTATGGTGTCTGGGCATAGTGTGATTGAGGTGAAACAATTTATTCGCAACTTCACCCCAATGAGAAAGCACTTACATACACGCACACACTGCATTGCCTGGCAGTTTGCCTGCAGCCCCTCGATTTTGCAGCTGTTGAGACACTATGGTGTCTGGGCATAGTGTGATTGAGGTGAAACAATTTATTCGCAACTTCACCCCAATGAGAAAGCACTTACATACACGCACACACTGCATTGCCTGGCAGTTTGCCTGCAGCCCCTCGATTTTGCAGCTGTTGAGACACTATGGTGTCTGGGCATAGTGTGATTGAGGTGAAACAATTTATTCGCAACTTCACCCCAATGAGAAAGCACTTACATACACGCACACACTGCATTGCCTGGCAGTTTGCCTGCAGCCCCTCGATTTTGCAGCTGTTGAGACACTATGGTGTCTGGGCATAGTGTGATTGAGGTGAAACAATTTATTCGCAACTTCACCCCAATGAGAAAGCACTTACATACACGCACACACTGCATTGCCTGGCAGTTTGCCTGCAGCCCCTCGATTTTGCAGCTGTTGAGACACTATGGTGTCTGGGCATAGTGTGATTGAGGTGAAACAATTTATTCGCAACTTCACCCCAATGAGAAAGCACTTACATACACGCACACACTGCATTGCCTGGCAGTTTGCCTGCAGCCCCTCGATTTTGCAGCTGTTGAGACACTATGGTGTCTGGGCATAGTGTGATTGAGGTGAAACAATTTATTCGCAACTTCACCCCAATGAGAAAGCACTTACATACACGCACACACTGCATTGCCTGGCAGTTTGCCTGCAGCCCCTCGATTTTGCAGCTGTTGAGACACTATGGTGTCTGGGCATAGTGTGATTGAGGTGAAACAATTTATTCGCAACTTCACCCCAATGAGAAAGCACTTACATACACGCACACACTGCATTGCCTGGCAGTTTGCCTGCAGCCCCTCGATTTTGCAGCTGTTGAGACACTATGGTGTCTGGGCATAGTGTGATTGAGGTGAAACAATTTATTCGCAACTTCACCCCAATGAGAAAGCACTTACATACACGCACACACTGCATTGCCTGGCAGTTTGCCTGCAGCCCCTCGATTTTGCAGCTGTTGAGACACTATGGTGTCTGGGCATAGTGTGATTGAGGTGAAACAATTTATTCGCAACTTCACCCCAATGAGAAAGCACTTACATACACGCACACACTGCATTGCCTGGCAGTTTGCCTGCAGCCCCTCGATTTTGCAGCTGTTGAGACACTATGGTGTCTGGGCATAGTGTGATTGAGGTGAAACAATTTATTCGCAACTTCACCCCAATGAGAAAGCACTTACATACACGCACACACTGCATTGCCTGGCAGTTTGCCTGCAGCCCCTCGATTTTGCAGCTGTTGAGACACTATGGTGTCTGGGCATAGTGTGATTGAGGTGAAACAATTTATTCGCAACTTCACCCCAATGAGAAAGCACTTACATACACGCACACACTGCATTGCCTGGCAGTTTGCCTGCAGCCCCTCGATTTTGCAGCTGTTGAGACACTATGGTGTCTGGGCATAGTGTGATTGAGGTGAAACAATTTATTCGCAACTTCACCCCAATGAGAAAGCACTTACATACACGCACACACTGCATTGCCTGGCAGTTTGCCTGCAGCCCCTCGATTTTGCAGCTGTTGAGACACTATGGTGTCTGGGCATAGTGTGATTGAGGTGAAACAATTTATTCGCAACTTCACCCCAATGAGAAAGCACTTACATACACGCACACACTGCATTGCCTGGCAGTTTGCCTGCAGCCCCTCGATTTTGCAGCTGTTGAGACACTATGGTGTCTGGGCATAGTGTGATTGAGGTGAAACAATTTATTCGCAACTTCACCCCAATGAGAAAGCACTTACATACACGCACACACTGCATTGCCTGGCAGTTTGCCTGCAGCCCCTCGATTTTGCAGCTGTTGAGACACTATGGTGTCTGGGCATAGTGTGATTGAGGTGAAACAATTTATTCGCAACTTCACCCCAATGAGAAAGCACTTACATACACGCACACACTGCATTGCCTGGCAGTTTGCCTGCAGCCCCTCGATTTTGCAGCTGTTGAGACACTATGGTGTCTGGGCATAGTGTGATTGAGGTGAAACAATTTATTCGCAACTTCACCCCAATGAGAAAGCACTTACATACACGCACACACTGCATTGCCTGGCAGTTTGCCTGCAGCCCCTCGATTTTGCAGCTGTTGAGACACTATGGTGTCTGGGCATAGTGTGATTGAGGTGAAACAATTTATTCGCAACTTCACCCCAATGAGAAAGCACTTACATACACGCACACACTGCATTGCCTGGCAGTTTGCCTGCAGCCCCTCGATTTTGCAGCTGTTGAGACACTATGGTGTCTGGGCATAGTGTGATTGAGGTGAAACAATTTATTCGCAACTTCACCCCAATGAGAAAGCACTTACATACACGCACACACTGCATTGCCTGGCAGTTTGCCTGCAGCCCCTCGATTTTGCAGCTGTTGAGACACTATGGTGTCTGGGCATAGTGTGATTGAGGTGAAACAATTTATTCGCAACTTCACCCCAATGAGAAAGCACTTACATACACGCACACACTGCATTGCCTGGCAGTTTGCCTGCAGCCCCTCGATTTTGCAGCTGTTGAGACACTATGGTGTCTGGGCATAGTGTGATTGAGGTGAAACAATTTATTCGCAACTTCACCCCAATGAGAAAGCACTTACATACACGCACACACTGCATTGCCTGGCAGTTTGCCTGCAGCCCCTCGATTTTGCAGCTGTTGAGACACTATGGTGTCTGGGCATAGTGTGATTGAGGTGAAACAATTTATTCGCAACTTCACCCCAATGAGAAAGCACTTACATACACGCACACACTGCATTGCCTGGCAGTTTGCCTGCAGCCCCTCGATTTTGCAGCTGTTGAGACACTATGGTGTCTGGGCATAGTGTGATTGAGGTGAAACAATTTATTCGCAACTTCACCCCAATGAGAAAGCACTTACATACACGCACACACTGCATTGCCTGGCAGTTTGCCTGCAGCCCCTCGATTTTGCAGCTGTTGAGACACTATGGTGTCTGGGCATAGTGTGATTGAGGTGAAACAATTTATTCGCAACTTCACCCCAATGAGAAAGCACTTACATACACGCACACACTGCATTGCCTGGCAGTTTGCCTGCAGCCCCTCGATTTTGCAGCTGTTGAGACACTATGGTGTCTGGGCATAGTGTGATTGAGGTGAAACAATTTATTCGCAACTTCACCCCAATGAGAAAGCACTTACATACACGCACACACTGCATTGCCTGGCAGTTTGCCTGCAGCCCCTCGATTTTGCAGCTGTTGAGACACTATGGTGTCTGGGCATAGTGTGATTGAGGTGAAACAATTTATTCGCAACTTCACCCCAATGAGAAAGCACTTACATACACGCACACACTGCATTGCCTGGCAGTTTGCCTGCAGCCCCTCGATTTTGCAGCTGTTGAGACACTATGGTGTCTGGGCATAGTGTGATTGAGGTGAAACAATTTATTCGCAACTTCACCCCAATGAGAAAGCACTTACATACACGCACACACTGCATTGCCTGGCAGTTTGCCTGCAGCCCCTCGATTTTGCAGCTGTTGAGACACTATGGTGTCTGGGCATAGTGTGATTGAGGTGAAACAATTTATTCGCAACTTCACCCCAATGAGAAAGCACTTACATACACGCACACACTGCATTGCCTGGCAGTTTGCCTGCAGCCCCTCGATTTTGCAGCTGTTGAGACACTATGGTGTCTGGGCATAGTGTGATTGAGGTGAAACAATTTATTCGCAACTTCACCCCAATGAGAAAGCACTTACATACACGCACACACTGCATTGCCTGGCAGTTTGCCTGCAGCCCCTCGATTTTGCAGCTGTTGAGACACTATGGTGTCTGGGCATAGTGTGATTGAGGTGAAACAATTTATTCGCAACTTCACCCCAATGAGAAAGCACTTACATACACGCACACACTGCATTGCCTGGCAGTTTGCCTGCAGCCCCTCGATTTTGCAGCTGTTGAGACACTATGGTGTCTGGGCATAGTGTGATTGAGGTGAAACAATTTATTCGCAACTTCACCCCAATGAGAAAGCACTTACATACACGCACACACTGCATTGCCTGGCAGTTTGCCTGCAGCCCCTCGATTTTGCAGCTGTTGAGACACTATGGTGTCTGGGCATAGTGTGATTGAGGTGAAACAATTTATTCGCAACTTCACCCCAATGAGAAAGCACTTACATACACGCACACACTGCATTGCCTGGCAGTTTGCCTGCAGCCCCTCGATTTTGCAGCTGTTGAGACACTATGGTGTCTGGGCATAGTGTGATTGAGGTGAAACAATTTATTCGCAACTTCACCCCAATGAGAAAGCACTTACATACACGCACACACTGCATTGCCTGGCAGTTTGCCTGCAGCCCCTCGATTTTGCAGCTGTTGAGACACTATGGTGTCTGGGCATAGTGTGATTGAGGTGAAACAATTTATTCGCAACTTCACCCCAATGAGAAAGCACTTACATACACGCACACACTGCATTGCCTGGCAGTTTGCCTGCAGCCCCTCGATTTTGCAGCTGTTGAGACACTATGGTGTCTGGGCATAGTGTGATTGAGGTGAAACAATTTATTCGCAACTTCACCCCAATGAGAAAGCACTTACATACACGCACACACTGCATTGCCTGGCAGTTTGCCTGCAGCCCCTCGATTTTGCAGCTGTTGAGACACTATGGTGTCTGGGCATAGTGTGATTGAGGTGAAACAATTTATTCGCAACTTCACCCCAATGAGAAAGCACTTACATACACGCACACACTGCATTGCCTGGCAGTTTGCCTGCAGCCCCTCGATTTTGCAGCTGTTGAGACACTATGGTGTCTGGGCATAGTGTGATTGAGGTGAAACAATTTATTCGCAACTTCACCCCAATGAGAAAGCACTTACATACACGCACACACTGCATTGCCTGGCAGTTTGCCTGCAGCCCCTCGATTTTGCAGCTGTTGAGACACTATGGTGTCTGGGCATAGTGTGATTGAGGTGAAACAATTTATTCGCAACTTCACCCCAATGAGAAAGCACTTACATACACGCACACACTGCATTGCCTGGCAGTTTGCCTGCAGCCCCTCGATTTTGCAGCTGTTGAGACACTATGGTGTCTGGGCATAGTGTGATTGAGGTGAAACAATTTATTCGCAACTTCACCCCAATGAGAAAGCACTTACATACACGCACACACTGCATTGCCTGGCAGTTTGCCTGCAGCCCCTCGATTTTGCAGCTGTTGAGACACTATGGTGTCTGGGCATAGTGTGATTGAGGTGAAACAATTTATTCGCAACTTCACCCCAATGAGAAAGCACTTACATACACGCACACACTGCATTGCCTGGCAGTTTGCCTGCAGCCCCTCGATTTTGCAGCTGTTGAGACACTATGGTGTCTGGGCATAGTGTGATTGAGGTGAAACAATTTATTCGCAACTTCACCCCAATGAGAAAGCACTTACATACACGCACACACTGCATTGCCTGGCAGTTTGCCTGCAGCCCCTCGATTTTGCAGCTGTTGAGACACTATGGTGTCTGGGCATAGTGTGATTGAGGTGAAACAATTTATTCGCAACTTCACCCCAATGAGAAAGCACTTACATACACGCACACACTGCATTGCCTGGCAGTTTGCCTGCAGCCCCTCGATTTTGCAGCTGTTGAGACACTATGGTGTCTGGGCATAGTGTGATTGAGGTGAAACAATTTATTCGCAACTTCACCCCAATGAGAAAGCACTTACATACACGCACACACTGCATTGCCTGGCAGTTTGCCTGCAGCCCCTCGATTTTGCAGCTGTTGAGACACTATGGTGTCTGGGCATAGTGTGATTGAGGTGAAACAATTTATTCGCAACTTCACCCCAATGAGAAAGCACTTACATACACGCACACACTGCATTGCCTGGCAGTTTGCCTGCAGCCCCTCGATTTTGCAGCTGTTGAGACACTATGGTGTCTGGGCATAGTGTGATTGAGGTGAAACAATTTATTCGCAACTTCACCCCAATGAGAAAGCACTTACATACACGCACACACTGCATTGCCTGGCAGTTTGCCTGCAGCCCCTCGATTTTGCAGCTGTTGAGACACTATGGTGTCTGGGCATAGTGTGATTGAGGTGAAACAATTTATTCGCAACTTCACCCCAATGAGAAAGCACTTACATACACGCACACACTGCATTGCCTGGCAGTTTGCCTGCAGCCCCTCGATTTTGCAGCTGTTGAGACACTATGGTGTCTGGGCATAGTGTGATTGAGGTGAAACAATTTATTCGCAACTTCACCCCAATGAGAAAGCACTTACATACACGCACACACTGCATTGCCTGGCAGTTTGCCTGCAGCCCCTCGATTTTGCAGCTGTTGAGACACTATGGTGTCTGGGCATAGTGTGATTGAGGTGAAACAATTTATTCGCAACTTCACCCCAATGAGAAAGCACTTACATACACGCACACACTGCATTGCCTGGCAGTTTGCCTGCAGCCCCTCGATTTTGCAGCTGTTGAGACACTATGGTGTCTGGGCATAGTGTGATTGAGGTGAAACAATTTATTCGCAACTTCACCCCAATGAGAAAGCACTTACATACACGCACACACTGCATTGCCTGGCAGTTTGCCTGCAGCCCCTCGATTTTGCAGCTGTTGAGACACTATGGTGTCTGGGCATAGTGTGATTGAGGTGAAACAATTTATTCGCAACTTCACCCCAATGAGAAAGCACTTACATACACGCACACACTGCATTGCCTGGCAGTTTGCCTGCAGCCCCTCGATTTTGCAGCTGTTGAGACACTATGGTGTCTGGGCATAGTGTGATTGAGGTGAAACAATTTATTCGCAACTTCACCCCAATGAGAAAGCACTTACATACACGCACACACTGCATTGCCTGGCAGTTTGCCTGCAGCCCCTCGATTTTGCAGCTGTTGAGACACTATGGTGTCTGGGCATAGTGTGATTGAGGTGAAACAATTTATTCGCAACTTCACCCCAATGAGAAAGCACTTACATACACGCACACACTGCATTGCCTGGCAGTTTGCCTGCAGCCCCTCGATTTTGCAGCTGTTGAGACACTATGGTGTCTGGGCATAGTGTGATTGAGGTGAAACAATTTATTCGCAACTTCACCCCAATGAGAAAGCACTTACATACACGCACACACTGCATTGCCTGGCAGTTTGCCTGCAGCCCCTCGATTTTGCAGCTGTTGAGACACTATGGTGTCTGGGCATAGTGTGATTGAGGTGAAACAATTTATTCGCAACTTCACCCCAATGAGAAAGCACTTACATACACGCACACACTGCATTGCCTGGCAGTTTGCCTGCAGCCCCTCGATTTTGCAGCTGTTGAGACACTATGGTGTCTGGGCATAGTGTGATTGAGGTGAAACAATTTATTCGCAACTTCACCCCAATGAGAAAGCACTTACATACACGCACACACTGCATTGCCTGGCAGTTTGCCTGCAGCCCCTCGATTTTGCAGCTGTTGAGACACTATGGTGTCTGGGCATAGTGTGATTGAGGTGAAACAATTTATTCGCAACTTCACCCCAATGAGAAAGCACTTACATACACGCACACACTGCATTGCCTGGCAGTTTGCCTGCAGCCCCTCGATTTTGCAGCTGTTGAGACACTATGGTGTCTGGGCATAGTGTGATTGAGGTGAAACAATTTATTCGCAACTTCACCCCAATGAGAAAGCACTTACATACACGCACACACTGCATTGCCTGGCAGTTTGCCTGCAGCCCCTCGATTTTGCAGCTGTTGAGACACTATGGTGTCTGGGCATAGTGTGATTGAGGTGAAACAATTTATTCGCAACTTCACCCCAATGAGAAAGCACTTACATACACGCACACACTGCATTGCCTGGCAGTTTGCCTGCAGCCCCTCGATTTTGCAGCTGTTGAGACACTATGGTGTCTGGGCATAGTGTGATTGAGGTGAAACAATTTATTCGCAACTTCACCCCAATGAGAAAGCACTTACATACACGCACACACTGCATTGCCTGGCAGTTTGCCTGCAGCCCCTCGATTTTGCAGCTGTTGAGACACTATGGTGTCTGGGCATAGTGTGATTGAGGTGAAACAATTTATTCGCAACTTCACCCCAATGAGAAAGCACTTACATACACGCACACACTGCATTGCCTGGCAGTTTGCCTGCAGCCCCTCGATTTTGCAGCTGTTGAGACACTATGGTGTCTGGGCATAGTGTGATTGAGGTGAAACAATTTATTCGCAACTTCACCCCAATGAGAAAGCACTTACATACACGCACACACTGCATTGCCTGGCAGTTTGCCTGCAGCCCCTCGATTTTGCAGCTGTTGAGACACTATGGTGTCTGGGCATAGTGTGATTGAGGTGAAACAATTTATTCGCAACTTCACCCCAATGAGAAAGCACTTACATACACGCACACACTGCATTGCCTGGCAGTTTGCCTGCAGCCCCTCGATTTTGCAGCTGTTGAGACACTATGGTGTCTGGGCATAGTGTGATTGAGGTGAAACAATTTATTCGCAACTTCACCCCAATGAGAAAGCACTTACATACACGCACACACTGCATTGCCTGGCAGTTTGCCTGCAGCCCCTCGATTTTGCAGCTGTTGAGACACTATGGTGTCTGGGCATAGTGTGATTGAGGTGAAACAATTTATTCGCAACTTCACCCCAATGAGAAAGCACTTACATACACGCACACACTGCATTGCCTGGCAGTTTGCCTGCAGCCCCTCGATTTTGCAGCTGTTGAGACACTATGGTGTCTGGGCATAGTGTGATTGAGGTGAAACAATTTATTCGCAACTTCACCCCAATGAGAAAGCACTTACATACACGCACACACGGTATTGCCTGGCAGTTTGCCTGCAGCCCCTCGCTTATGCAGCTGTTGAGACACTAGGGTGTCTGGGCACAGTGTGATTCAGGTGAAACAATTAATTTGCAGCTTCACCTCAACGAGAAAGCACTTGAGCAAAATGCTAATCTTGAAAAAGGACATGGCTGATAGAACACACACACACACACCTGTAACCCTCCATCGCCTGCCTGCCTGCCTTTTGCCCCTAAGTGCTGCGGCTGCTAGGAGGGGGCCTGCTCAATCTGCAAAGTGTGCTTGTGTGTTCGTCAAGGTCAAGCTCGGGTCAGCCGAGTACAATTTTACATAAATGCTAGCTAAAGAATCACATCAGGTTAACAGGCATGAGGCACTTAACTTCAACAAACAGACTCACATGGAACCCTCCCTCCAAAGGGGCAATTGCCTGCCTTAAGTGACTTGCTGCTCTGACTGCTGGAAGGGGGGTAGGTCAGTAAGTGCATGTGATCGTGTCAGTAAGATCTGCATGAATGTGTGCGCATGCATGTGTGTGTATGTGTGCGCGCGCGTGCGTGTATGCGCAAGCATGTGCGCGTGCGCAGACATGTATGCAAGCTTGTGTGTGTGTGTGCGTGTGTGTGTGTGTGTGTGCGTGTGTGTGTTTGTGTGTGTGTGTGTGTGTGTGTGTGTGTGTGTGTGTGTGTGTGTGTGTGTGTGTGTGTGTGTGTGTGTGTGTGTGTGTGTGCGTGTGTGTGCGCACGCACGCGTGTGTGTGCACGTGCGCAGACATGTATGCAAGCTTGTGTGTATGTGCGTGTGCGTGTGAGAGAGAGAGAGAGAGAGAGAGAGAGAGAGAGAGAGGTGACCGCACAGCGTTGACTAGAAGCCTCCGGATGGCGCAATGAGCACGTACCTAAGCAATTGCAGCCGACCCATCATCATGCTTGCTGCAGCATGTCTTGCAAGGCCCATGTGCGGCAATCCTGCACTTGCGGCGAGCATCAGTTGTGCTCCCTCGCACAGCTCCACGCGTTCTTTCTGCCGCTGCATCTTAGTGTACAGGAACTCGTATTTATATTTTTGACCTTGTTATATCCCCGATTGGGGCCCAATATCATCATTTTTACAATGCATCTTACTGGCACAGGAGGCTGTAAAGATATTTCTAAAGAAAAGTAGAACTTTGATTCTTCAGTAGTCAATTGCACCTGAGCCCTGGTTTGGCCCTGGGGTGGCCCTGGGGTGCCTTGCAAATGCAGTCCTGAAGACCAGCTGGCAATCTCTGCTCCTGCTGCAACATACTGTGAGCTACTTTGCTTTTGTATTGCATGGGATCTTGTTCCTGCGCTGCATGCCAAGTTCACTTATGCGAACAAAGTAAGCTGCAAGTGTACTTAGCTGTCCACTTGGATACAAGTACCATACTTAGCCTGCAAGTCACCTACAAGTCATCTACAAGTAGCTTCGTTGTCATAGTGCTCCTCTCTCCTCTTTCTCACTCCTCTCTAGAGAGACTTCATGAACCACACTGATGTCCTAGGATTAGCCAAGTTCGTGTCTGCATGCCTGAAGTGCTGTGACTGAGCTTCTAGTATTGCTTTTAGGTTGGACTGGTTTGGTTACATGCACGTTTTAATTCAGCTAAGCTACCCCCGCAGGCAGGTACAGCTATGTGACCCTTCCGTTCCCTTAACTTTCTTTTCGACCACCCAATGCGATTGGAGGAAATCCACAGGTTTAAGGTTGTCCGCTAACCAACTGATCCAGCGAAGCCAGAGTTGGGTCGCCCGTTTGTAGATCGAGCACCAACTACTATATTTTGGAAGCACATATATGTTTAAGTAGAACCCTCGCTATTCATCGTCTGGCGGCTGAACACCATACAAGACAACAACCTTATGCACGGAGAAAAACGCCCGTTGGACGTCAGCTGGGATGATTCTGACACGCAACCACACACGCACACGGAGGTGAGGGAGTTGGGCCGGATGTGTTCGCTCATGAGCGGATCCCTGCATGGCTGGATGGATGCCTGCTGATTGTCAGGCTCTATGAGCCATGGCCAGGACAGGAGCCCATGACACACGCACACATCAATACACACACACACACATCGACACATCGACACATCGACACATACACACATAAATACACACATACACACACACATGAACACACACGCATGCAGGGCACCAGGGACTTGCTCTCTTACTACCCCAACACCCCTAGCAAACGACTGGGCAGGCGCAGCGGTCAGGCGTGGCATAAGCAGGAGGAGGATCGCAACTGGAATGTGGTGGCCCCTTCTGTACAAACCAGGCATGGTGATTTTGAGCGGGCAAAGTATGGAAGCTGTGCCAATCAAGGGGAAGGGGATGTGTGGTTCTTTGAGCGAGAAGGGGTGAAAGACCAGAAATGCTCCCAAGATCAAGAGCAAGGGCATGCATTTTTTTTGCCCGCGATGATGGAAGTGAAGACAACTGGCAAGGGTGGCTTGTTTAATCCTTCAATCCCCCTTCATGCCAACGCACGTGTCCTTTTGGGACGCTTGCATGAAGTGATGCATGACTCCCACCAGCGATTGCCATATGGTGTGCCTGAGACTGACTTAATTACGTCGGGTGCGTCTGATGGCTTATGGCAATGGCAGCGGCCTTGGAAGAAAAAGGTTGGAGGAGTGCGTGAGATTGAAAGTCTCGGCAGCAGCAGTGGTAGTGGTGCTAGTACTAGTGGCATTGTTGATTGTGGTGTGAAAAGAGAAGAAGATGGTGCCGGATCCAGCATGGGGACAGGGGGGGGTGGATGCCAGTGGAGTGATTGGGTGTGCAGCGAGTACAGCAAGCACAAGGTGGATTCAACGGGCAACAAATACCACAGCAGTTTTAATAACCACAAGAAAGGGAGCTATTTGAGGGTGCTTTTGGGATATTCTCACACCAAGCATAGAGCGGTGTACGAGTTTGCTCATAGGATTGTGTTGTGGGCCTTTTGTGGCCCCCCTGTCCGGAACGGAGGGCAAGACCTCGTGGCCTTGCGTGCATGTGATCGCCCCACTTGCCTGTGTGTGGCGCACTTATCATGGGGCGCCCGAAAGTGAATGAGCTTGGCAGAAGGGCAAACCGAGGGTGAAGCGAGGTTCTCCTGTGAATTTCATGAAGGGGAGGCAGTTCTGTTGAGACGTTTTCCTGTGGCAACACATGTGATGTACTTGGAGCAAGATCAGGGATATGTGTGACGAGGTCAAGGCTTCAGGGAGATGACGGCTGATGTTGATGTGTGTACCCTGGATTTCTATGGGTGACTGGCCCCTATGGCAGGCGTCAGCTCTAGAGCTATGATGTCACAATGAATTGCTGTCAGTGCTGAATCATGGTCGAACTGCCAGTTGGTTAGTCTGTGACCCTATTTAGCCTGGTCCAACAGATGGTCGCCAATAGTGATATGTGCCCCCAAGTTTGCGATTTGCATGTAATGATAGTCTCACACAAGACACTAGTTTAGCTTAAACGGGGTTTGGGCCTTCAGCCAGGTGGTTTGACTGCTTAGCCTGCTGGTCTCTGCCACATGAAAAACATCTATGATTTCAGAAAGAAAGTAATACATTTGATTTAAGTTTTGGTCAATAAGATGACGAACGTCAAAATAGTAAAGACCGGTAGGAACAAGGGAAACTCTCGTCTTTGGAGAAGTCACTCTTCTTTGAGACGGTCTCAAAGAAGAGACGAGTGTATTTGTTCAGGAAAGCACAAATACTCGCACAATTGCAAGAAAAGGGCATGTTTCTCGCCTTGCAAATCTTGAAGATCACATCAATCACAGTGACCATTCAAAGCAGTCTGCCAACTTGGTTGAACAAGCTCTCTCTACTCCCATTGTGTGGGACCTCAGCCTAAAATGAGAGATGTTTTGCTGCACATGTCTACCCAAATCCTAAGTGAAGATATCAAGGGGCCTTGTAAGGTGCAGACTCAGCACTGACAGGATTTAAGTTACAAGTTACAATGGGGTTTGACCTTCAGCCAGGTAGTTTGGTTGCTCGGACTGCTCAACTGTTCCAACTGCACAAAAAATATCCATGAGTTTGGAAATGAAACGGTAGGTCTCATTATTTTGCTTCTGCAAGAAATGAGAAACGCCCTCAGAGCTAGCTTGAGAATAGACAGGATTCAAAGGAGAAGCCAACCAACGATGATAAATAGTCCGCTTGTGATTGGATACGATAGGATAGAGTCACATAGCTCTACCTGTCTACAAGGGTAGCTTAGCTGAAGCAAAAAGGTGCCTGTAATCACACCAAGACAAAGTTGTGAACAAATTTGTCAACTGGAGAAGGAAACAAGTCCTTGAGCTAAGCTCAGAAGTGTGTCAGATAAGTTCATCATATGTTTTGTGCTTCAAATCTCGGCGCCACTGGCCATGTATGCGCATGCACTGTAAAGTTTCAAAAAAGCAACCACCCAGGCATCCGCTCGTGATTAGAACCAAAGACAATAGAAAAGACTATTTTAAGTTGCCAGTTGGGGTGCACGTATGTGAAAGAAAAGAAAAGAAAAAACTACTTAGGCAGAGGAAACTCTCCCTACATCAATAGAGGAAAAGGAGATACATTGGCTCAGAAGAGCCGTGAGTCCCCTCCACCACCAAGATGGAAAAAATACTAGTGGGGAGGCACCCGGCCCCAAAACATGGCTGCGAGGAGTGTTACACTTATCAATAGCACGCCTAGTGGTAACAAGCTTGTAGGCATACTTTGCAGAATGGGCATGAAGCCTGTTAGCAAGTTTAATGGCACGTTGGTGGTCAAGTCCCAGTTGTTTAAACTGGTTGAGTGTATGTTCTGTGTAACGCGTTCCACCAACGCCCAAGAGAATGGTATGAAGAGTTATGACATTCGCACTAATGAGTTTGCAGAGGTCTGCATGCTGCCGCTGTGCCGCCTCCAACTGTTGTCCAGGCCTTGTGTCCTCACAGTACTTAATTCCACTGAAAATGATTGGCAATCAAGTGCACATGTCGCTGGTTAGCATTCAATTGGTGAGGCTGTCTCACGTGGTTAGCTATGCTGGATCTCTGTAGGGTGCCATGTCTGCTGCGCAAGTCACTTGTGTTGAACACATGATGTGAGCAGGGAGAAAGAGGAGAAGAAGAAGTGGGTTTGGCTTTATAAGGAGTAATCAGTATAGCACCAGGACGGCTAAATGTGAGTCTTGATCTCTCAGGTAAGTTACGTGGAAAGAGGTAAGGGGGTAAAAACCTGTTTGATGCATGCGCAGGGATTTGGAGGTTGTTAACCAAGCCTGCTCCCCAAGCCTGAGGGCTTTTGCTAAGGGCTTTGATGATCTTTTAGTCACATTGTGGCGTTCACTTTTCATGCTGGAGATGATATGATTTTGGCAACTTGAAAGCATGTGGATTGCGCTGTCTAATTGATGACAGCTTGTGAGAGGGCATAGTGGGTTAGTGGACCTTTTGAAACGAGCCACATGTTTTTGGTTATAGAGGGTGCCATGCATTATTTCTTGTATATATGTACTTGGTATGTTCCTCTTTAAGCAGTAAAACATATCACCAACTTGGATTGAATTTGGCAGCATGCTCCACGTTTTCTCAGGCTGCCAAAACCACACATCTTTGATATGAAAAGTGGACGCCATGATGCTGCAGGAAGAATGATCATCTAAGCTCTTAGTTGAAGCCCTTGGGGGGCAGGCTTGGATAACACATAGGAAGCGATGACCTGCAGGTGCAGAACAACCTTCAAATTCCTGCTCATGCATTGATCAGAACCCATTGGTCAGAACTTTCCTGCTCACTGTTTGAGTGTTAAACTGGTCAACAGGTGCCACAGATTGAGATGTTATGTTCCGTGTGGCTAGGGGGAATGAAGGCAAAAGGGCAGTAGTTTTGGGTATTGCAAAAATGCTGCATGCGTGGTAGGGGTCGGCACCTGGTGTTGCCCATGCCAGGGGAAAGCGTGGCCTATGGATGTAGGGCATGCGTGTGAACAGCCACAGAAAGAAAGAAAGAAACAAAGAAAGACTACGCTTGCCAAGTCCGGCCGTGTGCATCAAGGAAAGGTCACCTGTCCTGAAAGACAGGGCCCCGCCACACAGACCAAGAGGAAGCCACAGAACAAAGTGAGGTGTCCCCAGGCGAGAGAGTTTGGGTCATTGTACAGCTGCTGATGTATTCCTGTGCGCTTGACAGTGTGCTATGCAGGAGGGAGGCCAGGGTTGTCTTGCAAAATTGGCTTTCAATGGCTTGATTATTTTGCAAGCAGCTCCCCAAATGTGTTAAGGCAGGCTCACCGTATTGAATGCATTGCAAGAGAAGCACAGCACTGGTTTTGGAACAAGAAGAGTAATGGAGGAAATTTGGTGGCCATCTGCTTGAGAAATCTGTGGTGCATGATAAAAACCTCAGTGATGAAAGATTGCTTGCAAGTTCCGAGGGCTGAATGTGTTTTTGAACCAAGTGAGGTCAATTTATTGCAAATATTTTGTGTGCTATAAAAAACATCTTGCTTGCTGGTGCTCTTTGAACTTGGTGTGAGCTGCAAACTTGCATTTTCAGCTGGTCACTATCAAATCAACATCACATTGCGAACATGCTCTTCCTGCAGTTTTGGTCTTTGCTTATCTTGCTGCTTCTAAGTCACAAGGACGCTCCTCAAGAAGAAAAAGGCGAGTTGTTAAGGTGTTCAACTGGTCAACTGAGATTTTGTGTGAGATCATTCCAGTGAACCTTGTGTATTCTCTTCAGCCCTGCAACGCTCACACCACGTGTTACGCAGCAGTCACGGCACCTCAGAGAGGACCAGCGCAGCCACCCGCGTCATAGAGCTCTACCAACTGAGTGCAAACCAGCGCATGTACACTTGATTGAAATCAAATACCGGTATTGTGAAGACACAAGGCCTGGGCAGTGGTTAGGGGCAGCACAGTAGCAGCATGCTGACCTGTGCAAGAACAGAATTGGTAGTGGGAAAGCTGCCAGCTTTCCCAGTGTACTTTGTTTCACAGTGTACTTTGTTTCACAAGCTCTGAAAAGGAAAAGAAAAGTCTGTGCTAGCCAGAAGGCTGCGTGCATCAAGGAAAAGGTTCCCTTACTAGCAAGCTAGCAAGGGTCTCACCAAGGGGCCCACAAACCTGAACACAAGCTCTGATAAACAGAAGTCTGACAGGTGAGGCAGAAAAAAAATGGTGGCATGCTTGAGGAAAGGTCTTGTCAGCGTAAAGGGTGCTCAAACCCAAAACAATTACCTACAAAGGGGCTTGATAGTACAATGCATTGTTTCAACACTCAATTTTGATCACCTTCTTCACTAGGCTATGCCCTGAAACACAACCCACACTTTACAAGTCTATGCCCTGAAACACATCTGACGCTAGGTCTGGCACAGCTCCATAAGAGGGAGAGGCACCCCCACTTTGAAATGCAGCACTGCCTTGGGGGAGAGGCACCCTTTGCATGCACTGCGCATCAAGTAGATTGACCACCATGCTCTGTAGGTCCGCCCCTGCACCTGCCTCAAAAATGTTTTTCCGAACAGCAAGCCACCCAGGCTTCAGAGCTCCCAGTCTGCCATCTGGCATATCCAAAGCAAGCCTGCAAGCCTCGGCCTCTGTTATAGACTTCCCTGAGACGAGGCTGTGGGCTTCTTCACCTGCCCACTTGCTGTTGGGGGCTGCTGCTAGTGCTGTCCTTGTGCTGCTCCTGCTTTTGGCATCGTGGTCATGCCTCCTTTGGTCGCATGTCTGTGCTGGAGACGCATGAGGAAAAGGGTGCTGGGAGGTAGACAGGCCGTGATGCTTCCAGATGGCAGCAGACAAAATGTCGCACATTGGATACGCGGGCATCAGGGCAGGGGTATGCACTAGGCGGGGCAGCAAGCGCAGGACCTGCAGCCAAAGCAACAACATGGAATTAGATGTACTGTCCGATGAGAACATATATACACAAACATGCAGGCATGCCTGACAGTTCGCGCATGTATGCATGATTGCGTCTTCATTTTCCAAGCATGAAGAATTGGCCTCTGCTGTTTTTGACATTCAAATTGGGGACCTTGTAGGCTATCATTGCAAGGCCCTGCATCAAAATGCCGAGCTGTGCCTTTAACTGGTCAAGACAGACAAAAGCCAACAATGGCCACTCTAAGCCTGTGACATTCTGCAGGTCATGCAAACAAAGGGGCACCTTTGCGTTGTGATACTGGTAAGGGTGTGTGTGTGTGTGTGTGTGTGTGTGTGTGTGTGTGTGTGTGTGTGTGTGTGTGTGTGTGTGTGTGTGTGTGTGTGTGTGTGCACGCGCGTGTGTGTGTGTGTGTGCGCGTGATCATATTGAATGGTTTTATGTAAGGAGTTCAATCAGATTCTCCAGGAAGACCTTACTGGAAAAACATTTGCAACAAACGTTCAAGTCATTTGGAAAGCAGCTATAGGCCTTGCACACATGTTCCAATAGCCGACACCACTAAAGTTCCACTTGCTTGTTGTAGACATCCCTGTTGACTGAAACTAGCATGTCTGTCAGTCCAAAACTTGATTATGAGTAAGGTACACCTGTTGCGTGCAAGCTGGGCCCAACGTCCCCATCAACCCATGTGCCATACCCCTAGAGTAAAAACAAATCAGTGGTGGAAGTTTAACGTAACTGACACACACACACCTGTTGCGTGCAAGCTGGGCCCATTAAGCCCATTACTCCATACTCATGCCATACCCCTCGCATAACATCCTTTGAGGTGCGGCTGTGGTGATTCTGGTCAGTGCCAGGCAGCAGAGCTGCAAGTGTGCAAATTACACCCAAATGAGCCGAGTGTGCAAATGACATCAAAATGACTAGAAAAGGCTCTTAAAGCAGAGGGTGGCCCACAGCTGCCAGGGCCAGCGCCTGCGCTGATTGTTGCAGAAACTTAAAGATCAAAGTTGGATTGCTGAATAAGGGAAGGCTAGGGGATATATCATGGGTACAAGGGAAAGATCATTCAAAAAAGGTGGCGAAAGAAAAGCCCTGTACACACTCAAGAAGGACCTTTCAGGCAAATTTGAGGCACACTTTTGGCTTGTTATGACGACCACCATGGTTAGGAGTCTTTAAAGCTGCAAGCAAGTGCAACCAAAAAAATGGCAAACGTACATCATGAGGAACAAACTGCTTCAATGACGAAGCCTGTACACCAAAGCCAACAGCTTAGACACACCTCTTCATTTCCAAATCTTCATGAATGAACACTGTCTTGGGTCCATCCATCCACCATATGCATGTTCATATTTCTGTTCTCCACACCTGGCAGCGTGGGATGGATCTCCAAGCCCAGAAGCACAGAAAGACTGGTGTGCAAACACAAGCAGCACTGTTAAATTGGCACAAGCAGACGCACAAACACACACACGCACGCACATACACACATTAGTTACCTACTTCTTGCTTCCTCAGAATTCCCTGTATCCACTGCTCCGCAGCTATGCAACTGCAGGTCTGAGATGGCCAGCAGCACCTGCAGCACAAGTGTAGGGCAAGCCCTCGTTCATTCGTGTTATCATTGCATACTGCATGCAGGGTGTGTCAATGGGCCAAAAGCAACTTCCAGGTATGGGATGGTCAGCAGCACCTGCAGCATCAGCGTAGGGCGTGCCATGATTGATTCGTCCATTGAACTGCATGCACGCTTGTCAATGGACCAAATGCAACGCCTGCTGAACCTGCAGCGGTGGCTGTGTGCAAGCTCTGTAGCTTTGCTTCAAAGTCCAAGCTTATGCACAACAGCTAGTTGGCGCATGCTCTTTGTGCATGGCTCAGGATTTGGCCGCAAGACTAGACGTTGAGGTATAAAAGCACAGAAACACGGAAAAATGAAGCTCTTCAGCTGACTGGACCTGCACATTTCTGTGTTATATGAGGGCACCATCCATGCTGCCTGCTGGCTTACGTTGGCTATGAACAACGGAAGTAGCCATGATCCAAGATCAACCTGACATGGTTCTGATTGCTCTCAACTCATGGCCATTGCCGTTTGTCCTTGAACAACTATACAAATGTGCAGCTGCTATGATCCCTAACACAAAGACCTTGGAACAAATCACTGTGTTGCTTTTTTCACCCCTAAACACAATGCTTCAGCACGCACACATACACGTGCACACACACACATACACACACTGGTGCCCACCTTCTGGTGCAGATCAATGGCAGAGTGGGCTTTCATATGCTCCGCCAGCTGAGAGGCATAAGACAGGCTCAGCCTCTGCACACCCCAACCATCCTCTGTTGGTGCAGAGCTGTTCCTGAGTCTACTGGGTAGGCCTGCTGGGGGCTTTGGGCCATCAGCCAGGGCTACCAGGCTGTGAGCATCACAAGCACACCTGCACAAGTCGATTTCTGAGGGGTTTGAGTGAGCAAGCATCACAGAGAATGCACAAGCAAAAAGGGTACGTAGGGGACCCTACTCAATGAATGACCAACGGGAAAAGTGAGCTCGGGTAAGCGTTCATCTGCATTGCAAGGAAACACCAAACACATGCGTGATGAAGCGTACACCTGCATGGCAAGGAAACACCGAACACATGCGTGATGAAGCGTACACCTGCATGGCAAGGAAACACCGAACAAATGCGTGATGAAGCATACACCTGCATGGCAAAGAAACAACAAATGTATGCATGAGTCCCTGAGGCTTCACCGTTTGTAGCATGACGTTCTTCCTGAAGCCACTCATCACAGCATGCATAGCATGCTCAGCATCTCCTCTTGCAGCTTCAAACTGATGTAAACTTGGTCAAAAACCACATTGCTCCCCAAAGGAGCTTGGTACAGCATGCCCAGAATTTGCCCTTGCATCTCTGAAAAGCAGTGCCCACCGTTTGGCCTTGCAGCTCTGAGGAGCGGTCGGCTACACCGACACCCCCTCCCCAACATGCACACTGCTCTCATCATACCTTGACCGAATCCTGATCTACTGCAGTTTCCAGCTGTTGCATTCCTATCTGCTGCCACCCTGATGTGGCACATTGTGGAGATAACATGCTTTGTGGATACAGGACACTTGATGGATGTAACACACGCTTTGCTTCCCTGCTGTCCAGTACACACTCCTCAAAAGAGGCGCGATTCAAACAGCTCAAGTGTGTACAGGGAAGCAACACAGGGTGCAGTACACACACAAGCGCTGCGCTCCAAAAGAGTAGAAAGGGAATGTGGCAAAAGGCATGAACAATCTCGTGGCACAAGTGCACAACAAGCCCCTCACAATGTGCACATGGCTTATGGCACGGACACCTAAAGCATGCACCTGGGGATGAGGTGTCCTGCGTAGGGGTTTGTTTTTCAAACACTGCAGCGGCAAACACCATACTTTTTCATCCCAAAGCCTCATGGACATGTTAGCAGCGTCTTCTGTTGGGCGGGCGCATCACTCATCCGCCCACCAACAGAATAAGAAAAAAAAGAGAAAAGGAAGGAAGAGAAAAGAGAAGAAGAGACTGCAGCCGACAAACAAACAGCAACAGCGGCAGCAGAAACAATGATTTCTTACCATGCCGGGATGGCAAGATTCATTCCATGCCATGCCGGAATGGCAAGGTTCATTTCATACCATGCTGAGATGGTAAAAGGTTCATTGCATGCCATGCCAGGAAGGCAAGGTTCATTTCATACCATGCTAAGATGGCAAATGGTTCATTCCATGCCATGCCAGGATGGCACGGTTCATTTGATGCCACAGGTGGATATCCTTGTGAGCACAAGAAGCAGGGGTGGTGCTATTTGCCGACCGGCAAACTCAAACTTGTCGGCAAAATCGAAATTTGCTGCTCATCAAACTTGAAGCCCTCTGCAAAAAAGGGAGCTCTCCTCCCTGAAAAACTCTTCTGTTCCCGATAATATGGGATCAAAAGAGGGGTGGGTGGAGGGATGGATAAGGGTACGTGGTGGTTGCCCCAATCCTAAGGGAGCAGTTGCTACCCCTCTCCTATGGCCCAGCCTACAGGCAAACATGCATTCCAACAGTTTGCCAATCCTCAAACTTTTGTAAATTGTTGGCAAACTTTTCATTTCATCCTAGCCAAATGGTACAACCCAGAATATTGAAGCAATACTAGGCAAGGGGGAGCCCTGAGTAGGTCCCACCCCTTGGAGCACACAGCATATCTGGTGTGCATACACTGGATTGTTTTTTTTTCAACACACACACAACTGAACACAGGCAAAAACATGTCTTGTGCTCAGTCAAAGGGCATTGCCAGCAGCTGAGTATTAAAAGGCGCTGGCGTCCCGCCTTTCAAGCTCATGAGCTGAGAGCTCCTGCACATCTGTCGACGCAAATCCAAACCAAGCGCTGTCGTCCCGCCTTTCAAGCTCATGAGCTGAGAGCTCCTGCACATCTGTCGACGCAAATCCAAACCAAGCGCTGTCGTCCCAACTTTCAAGCTCATGGGGCGAGAGCTCCTGCACACCTGTCGACGCAAACCCAACAATCAAATGAGCTGATGCGCACGCAACTGCTCCTGCTGACATGAGCCGAGAGCTCTTCCACACCTGTCAATGCAAATCCAAAGCAAGCACCGGCGTCCCACCTTTCTAGCACGTGAGCCGAGAGCTCCTGCACATCTGTCGACGCAAACCCCACGTTCCCAAACACGCTGCTGGGGGCGGAATGCGCAGACAGGATCATGCTAATTGCATGCCCCATTTCGTGCAGCACCAGTTTCAGAAGAGCTGGGCTTTTCATCAGTAGCGCAGGTTGCTGCTCCTGCTGCTGCTGCTGCTGCTCATGGTGTTTGTGACCCGCAGTGTTGCTGGGTGCTAGGTACAAAGATTCCGCAGGAATGTGAATCGCCACATGGGGTAAGCTGTTGCCATGGCCTACGCAGATGAATGAGAACAGCACGCAGTTTTGAAGGAAGCAACAAAACAATTGTGAAATTGGGTAATGAGTTGGAGTGTAACTTGGCAGCAAAGCATAAAGTCCAGGATCTAAAAACATGCAGTTTGCACCAGCACACAGGCCAGATACGCCTGTCTCAACAACTTGCTTTGAGCGTGCAGGGAAACCCACTCCCAAAGAACCAAGTACATGTGTTCCCTGACTTTCAGACACATCAACACTCTTCAAACTCAATAGGATTAGCAAGCTTCAGTTGCATATTGCCCCGCAATGATCCTACAAACCTGCCTTTGTTTACTCTATCAAGATTGATGCTTTGGCATACATCAGCATGCTTTTTGCGTACATCAGCATGCTTTTGGGGTACACCAGCTTGCTTGGCGTACATCATGAGAGAGCATTGATGAGAGAACGGGGTTGGTAAGATAATGTGTGCAAAACTCTTGCAACACATTTACCCACGGACATGCTACATGCACTCAGCATGCCTTGCTTTTGGTAAACACAAAATCCGTTGCATCAGCAGCAGCCGGAAAAGCATCATTATTGATTATTTATTGTTACTCAAGCAGGGCCCATAAACCTCTGCACATGCTGCCTACGTTCAAAGCCCGAAAGCAACCCCCTGGTTTGCACTTACTGGGGATGGTTAGCCTGTGGAGGCCAACAGCAGAGAGTGTGGCTGAATGCGCCCCCGTGCCTGGCCTGCAAGCATCACACACATACACACACAATTGGTGCCCTCAATCAGCACCTGTGGGTTTCTGAAAGGAGGGTCACTTTGACGGATTTGAGGCCAGAATAAAGGACACTGACTTGGCTTTGGCAGGGGAGGGAGGGGGGGAGGTGTGCTTGATGGTCAGTGCATCTCAGATCGTACGAGCACTTTCTGTCACGTGGTAGCACTCTCTGTAATAGTGGTGCGTATTAAGGAATGAGATCACAGGGCCGGGTTTGCCGGGTTCGTAACACTTTTGTGCTTGAGGTGTTGCCCACAAGCACATTTCCAACAGCCGGCACACAGAGCTTGCGTCATGTTTCATGTTTGACCCAAAATCGCCTGCACACGTACGTATGTTTAAACGACTCAAATTGTGTGCGTATGGACATGGTTTTGCCTGTAATTTTGCCATTCATATATTGCCTGCAGACAGACACATTTAACATCACATTGCCTGCACACAGGGATGTAGACACCGAGCAGCCTGCACATATGCAAACACACACATAAAATCACACACACACACACAGACGCACCTGATGAGCCGAGCAAACGGCATTCCACACTCTGGGTCGCAGCTGCAGTAAATGACTCCCAGCAGCCGACCTCCGACGCTCCCATCTGCATCGCACTCCCCTTCGCCCTCCTCTTTTCCTACGCTGCTTTCACCTGCAGGGACAGCACCCTGCGCATCCATCGCACCCCTCCCACCACTTTCAAGCTGTCCCTGGATCTCCACCTCTGCAATTGCATCCCCTCCAGCTCTCTGAGCAGGCCCATCCTTTGTGTGTCCAGTGCTTTGTCTTCCTGAGGCCTGACGCCCCTTGCTCACTGGCTTAGTGTCAAACAGCAGCAGCTTGAGGCAGGGGCTGCTACTGCCCATCCAACCCTCCCCCATCTCCAGCCATTGACCCACCCCACCACGGCCACCTTCTGTCATCACTGCTGCTGCACCATCACGGTTTTGGGGTTGGCCAGAAGTGCTGTGCTTAGAGGTGTTGTACATGGAAGTGCTCCTTTTGGAGGTGCTGTGCTCAGAGGCGCTTTCGTTGGAATCAGAGGAGCCTCCATTTGGGGGGCAGGAGGCAACAGTTACTCGCAGCCCTGCTGGTGCCAAGATTCGGGACAGGCCGGTACTCAGGCTGACTTGGAGGGGGAAGAGGTGGGCCAGAGAGGACCAGGGAGGCATGACAGTACTGGTGCCGCGCGCCTGAGCATGAGATGCCGCTGCCTCTCTGTGGTAAAAAAGAGTGAGCACTCAGGCAGGTTTGGGGGGTAAGAAAAAGGGTGGTACAAACGACCCGGGAGGCGTGGCAGTGCAGGAGTGCTGCTTGCCTGAGCATGAGATGCCGCTGCTTCCCTACACAGCAAGACAGAGTGAGCGCTCAGGCAGGTTTTGAGGGGGGCAGAAGGGGTGTGCCAGCCTGAGAGAGGAACCAAGGAGGCATACGAGGGGGTTGTGCTGCGTGCCTGAGCGAGAGATGCTGGAACAAAACAGACCTTTTCCCCAGAACAATATAACTACCGACTACGCGTATACCCCCGTCCAAAATCCGGGCAAGACCAGGTATTGTGCTGACCTTGGGGCTCGCGGACCCCACCTGCCCTTGCGCACAAGCGCTAATTTCTCCTTCTCTCTGCTTGTCTCTACAGATGCTGCTGCTTCTCCGCAGTGAAACAGGGTGAGAGGGAAGGTCAGAGGGGAGAGCAACACAGAGGCATGATCTTTGCGTGTTTGAGGGGCTGCTGCTGCAACATGCAATGCCGCACCTCTCCTGCAGAGGCATCACATCTCAGTCAAAAACATAAGCGAGATGGGTGGGTCAGAGGAAAGACTGGCACTAAGGTAGAGTTCAACACGTGCAAACGAGTGGCAGTGTCGCAACCTGAGGCGGGGGGGGGGGGTTGCTGCCTCAGGATTCTGTGACACTGCCAATTGTTTGCACTTGAGGTGTTGGACACATCAAAGGAGCATGGGAGCCTGCTGCTTCAAATGTTGCACTTTAAGGCTGCACACAGAGGCATGGTCTTTGTGAGTTTGAGGGCCAGCTGCCTCAGATATTGCAATTGAAGGTTGAACACAGAAGCAAGGTTTTTGAGTGTTGGAGGGCCTGCTTCCACAGGGACACGCACACACACACGCACACACACACACGCACGCACACACACACACACACACGCACACACACACACGCACGCACGCACACACACACACACACACACACACACACACACACACACACACACACACACACACACACACACACACAC
This sequence comes from Dunaliella primolecta, assembly GCA_914767535.2. Taxonomy (NCBI): domain Eukaryota; kingdom Viridiplantae; phylum Chlorophyta; class Chlorophyceae; order Chlamydomonadales; family Dunaliellaceae; genus Dunaliella; species Dunaliella primolecta. The sequence continues at coordinate 552,212 of OU611764.1, read as the reverse complement.
ACACACACACACACACACACACACACACACACACACGCACGCACGCACGCACACACACACACACACACACACACACACACACACACACCACGTTACTCATGCTGTGTAATGTGGGTCGTGCACATGACTGGGAGACCACCAAAAGTGGTGCAAAGCACCATATGACCACCAAGCAACCCAAGGGAGGCTACCAAGCACCACATTACCACCAAGCACCACATTACCACCAAGCAACCCAAGGGAAACCACCAAGCACCACATTACCACCAAGCAACCCAAGGGAAACCACCAAGCATAACATGAATGGGAGACCACAAAGCACCACATGATCACCAAAATATCAAAGGGAGGCCACCAGGCACCACACGGCCGACAAAAAATCAAAGGGAGGCCACCAAGCATCACCGAGCAACACATAAAAGGGAGACCACCAAGCACCACATGATCACCGAAATATCAAAGGGAGACCACCAAGCACCACGTAAAAGGGAGGCCACCAGGCACCACATGGCCGCCAAAGAATCAAAGGGAGGCCACCAAGCATCACCAAGCACCACATAAAAGGGAGATTACCAAGCGCCACATGAATGGGAGACCGCCAAGCACCACATGATCACCGAAATATCAAAGGGAGACCACCAAGCACCACGTAAAAGGGAGGCCACCAGGCACCACATGGCCGCCAAAAAATCAAAGGGAGGCCACCAAGCATCACCAAGCAACACATTAAAGGGAGACCACCAAGCACCACATGACCACCAAAAAATCGAAGGGAGACCATCAAGCGCCACATGGCCACCAAGAAATCAGAGGGAGACCACAAGCACCACATGAAAGGGAGATCTGCAAGCACCACATGGCCACCAAACAACCAACGTGAGACCACCAAGCACTGCCAGGGCCACCAAGCAACCTAAGGGAGACCGCCCAGCATCACCAAAAGCATCACACAGACAAGTCAAGCCACCGATGCATGCTCCATTCTGCACTCACTGTGCAAATTCCAAGTCCCATGGATGAATCTCAGGGCCGGGCACGCTCCACTGCTGCTTCTCAGGCCTTGACTTAGACGTCGCCCTCGCGGCCTGCTCCTGCTGCTGCTGCTGCTTGTGTTGCTGCTCAGCCCTTGGTGCAAGGGAGGACACAGCCGCAGGCAGCCAAGCCCTGAGATGCTCCGCCTCAGCCTCAGCCATCGGTTGGAGCGCAGCAGCCATGTCTTTCAAAAAGCTGGCCACAGCTGCTGGTGAGCGAGCAGAGGTGTCAACCCAGGCACGGTGTGCGGGGGAGGGGAAGCTGCAAGTGTGCATCGAAGGTGATGCTGGTTGTACGTGACCGTTAAAACAGTGGCGATTCAGGAGGATGAGCATGGGAGTGTGTGTGTGTGTTAGTGCTTGTGTGTGTCAGGGTACTCATGAAAATGCGGGTACGGTGCGCGTTCGAGGGGAAGCTACTAGAAAGGTTTAAATATCCATGTTAATGTCCATCTCACAAGCTCCTGGCCCAACTCAAGTCCATCTAAGACAACCAAGCTTTGCCAGCGGGCGTGCAGGTGTGTTGGTAAATCGTTATGCTTGAAACAGTGTGAAGGCATGCATCAGTAACAGCTTTCGAGGAATGAGAAGCTGTGGTGCAGCACGGACAGTCAAGGCACACCAAAGCAAAGCAGAGGCATAAACAAGCTGCGGCACACCAAGCAAAGCAGGCATAAATAAGCTATGGAACACCAAGCAAAGCAGGCATAAACAAGCTGTGGCACACCGAGCAATGCTTCCCTCAGGGGCGGGTCTCTTGAAGAACAGGTCTGCTGGTTAGTGGACGGTGCACGCGTATTTTTCTTTGCAGCAAATGGCGCAGCATCACACATCAATCCAGTGTATGCAGAGGGCATTCCCAGGTCATGCAGGTGTTGCAAAGGAGCAAAGCTTACCCATTGAAGGCTGAGATGGCATCACACACAAACTGCAAGGCATCCAGCACAGCTTAGCAGGCATGCAAAAGTCATGCACACAGCATTCCCAGGTCATGCAGAGCTTGCAAAGGGTCGCAGTTTACCCTTGGAAGGCGGAGATGGCATCACGCACAGAACGCAGGGCATCCAACACACCCCAGAAGGCATCCACACGCGGAGCAACACCTGCCTGCAAAGTTGTAGTTCACAACGGAGCCAAACTTGAGCAGGAAGAGTCTTTGTTACCTGACCACAAGGTCTGGC
>OU611764.1:472500-547500 GCA_914767535.2 Dunaliella primolecta | reverse complement strand
GCATTGAGAATGCAGTCCAGGCCCGCCTTCAGCACCACCACCCCTGATTTTGGCAAAAATCTGATAACCCCAACTTGCCTATTGCTCCTCTTGCAGCCAGCTTTGCTGCCAGCATCACTCCCTCCTGCTCTTTGGTCCGACCCTGAAATCTGAAACTCACCTGCTGCTCCTCCTGCAGCGCATCAAGAACGCAAGCCAAGCTGCAGCCAGCCCTGCTGTCAGCATCACTCCCTCCTGCTCTTTGTTGCTGCTGGTGCTGGCCTTCAGTAAGGCTGTCTGGCAGAGGATGGCACAGCTGCGCCAGCAGGCCGTCCCCATGCACCTCAGACCGCCAGTCCAGCACCAGCACAGGACCCTCTGCACAGGAACGCACACAACATTGCTTCTGTAAGGGTGCTGAACAGCTGCGCCAGCAGGCCGCCCCCATGCACCTCAGACCGCCAGTCCAGCACCAGCACAGGACCCTCTGCACATTTATGCACACACATACCAATTTGTGTGGATTTGTCATGCTCACTTTGTGTGCACCGTGAAGTTGGGTAAAGAGGCTACCCCATGCACCTCAGACACCCATTCCAGCACAGGACCCTCTGCACATAAACGCACACACAATCCATGTTGAATCAGACACACATCCATCTGTGGGTCTGCACGAGGCATGATGAGCACCAAACTCCTAATTGTTTTATACGTGCCACACCGTACAGGCTCCGCAAGGTACCCTTGGATTTGAGTTGTACATCCCTGCCGGCACGTAATCCCTGTGTGCACTTTTGGCCGCCATTCCAGCACCAAAAAGGTGCCCTTTTTACATACATGCTGGCCAGCCACACCTCATTTGTGGGGTTGGCCAGTTCCGTATAAGTATGCCACATGTACATACACATCAGCTTTTTGGCAGGGAAAATTCAATATGTATGGCTTACAAAAATGGAATCGGCCAGCTACACCTCATTCGAGGCAAGCCTCCACATTTACGCAGGAAAAGCACCGCTTATGAGGCTACCAGAGCAACTGCACGCGCCAGCGACCTGCACTTGCAGTGGTATCTCACTCGTACAGGCTTTGAACTCCAGCCAGCCATCAGGCCCAGGGGCTCAACACACAGCACAACCAGTTGCATCAAGATTGCTGTGTACAAACCAGCACCTCGCGCCGACGCTCAATCTGGTCTTGCATGAACCCCGCCTATACCTATGGGTCGCAAACCTTATGTTGCATACCAGACGTTGCATAACCTTTTTTCCCGCACCAAATGTAGCACACCAAATGCTGTACACCTTGCGTTGCAGACCAGATGCTGCAAACCTTGTGTTGCACACCAAATGTGGCACACCAATGGTCGCCCTTGCCTACTTTACATCAGGCATGGCAGACTACCTTCTCACCTCCACACAGACGTCAATATAAACACCACAGTGAGACACACCCTTTTAAGCACCATAGAGATATCCACCAGCCGCCATCAGATTGACTGCTAGGCTCACCAGCTGCCATCGATACCACAGTGAGACACACCCTTTTAAGCACCATAGAGATATCCACCAGCCGCCATCGACACCAGAGTGAGACACACCAGCCGCCATCGACACCACAGCGAGATGCACCCAGCTGCCATCAACACCACAGCAAAACCCACCCAGCTGAGCACCGTAATGAGACCCACCCACCTGCCTCCATCAACACCAGCTCTGCCACTTCTTTCAGCTCTTCCTCTATGGCCTCCAAGCTTTTGAGGTCCTGCTGCTCTTGCTGTCCAAGGAGCGTGGAAGCTGATACAGCGTTCTGCAGCAGAAGAGCAGGGCATCGACATCCACGTCAGCTTACAACTACAAGCCACTCCCTGAGAATTTGAGGATGAGGGCCAAATGCAGGATCCTTTTAAGGTTATGAGGTCCTTATGAGATGAGAGAGCATCACAGCATGCAGGATCCTCATGAGGTCATGAGGTCCTTTTGAGGTGAGAAAGCATCACACAATCGTGCAGCTGAAAAGGATTCTAAGTGCAGGTGAAGCATGCAGGAGTTGCGCATGTAGACCAAGGATGATGGAGGCTGTCACCGCCATAGTTGCCCTGGCTCATTGGTCGAAATCTGGAGAACACAACTTTGGCATGAGTTGTTGGATTTAACCTTGGTTCCAAACACAACTGGAGGCATTGCAGATTATGAGGACGCGTCCTCACCTTCATTCAGATGTGAATGCAGGATGAGGTCAACAAATGAAACCAGCACGGACAAAACAAGCTTGCATAAGTCAATGGGCTGATTTCCAACCAAGGGTTTAAACCACCATGGACACTTTCCAATGCTGTCCTGCACCGCACAATGAGCGCAACAGGGAGGGCAGGCTGCAGCAACATTTGCAGTCATTTGCTCCAGGCACAAAAATAAGCGCAGAATGACGCATTCAGGCTAGGCCCTCAAGTGACAAGGCAGATGGAGGTCACATGTGTCATCTGCCAGGGGCCTGCATGCTGTGCTGTACGTCTGGTTGATCCAGTGTCATCAAAGCCAGTGGAACACGAAGTAGTATCAAAGGTAGGGATGGGTAGCTGACTTGCCTGGTCTCACCTAGGCCTAGGCTAGGCAAGGCTAGGGGAGGCTATTTGGCAGAACGGGCATACCCAAATTGGCAAAGAGTGTCACTAAGTTTCCGGGGGGGGGGGGGGGTTGTCACCTGAAATGTTAGATAATTATCGAACATTACCCCGGGATTCTTGAGAAATGGAGGAGGCGTTGCCTGGATAAGCATTTGGGAGTGATCCTATAGGGGACAGGGAAAACTGCCTGGGTATGCGGGCGTATGGAGGCACTCAGGTGAAGATGCAGTTCATGAAACAATTAAGCAGCAGAAAACCAAGGGAAAGGTTCTAGCTTGGAACCATCAGCGGGCACAAGGAGGTCCCAGCTTGCAGGAAAGGTGCAGTGGCAGTGCATGAGCATTAGCTAGAGTTGCTTTATGCCTGTTGTGCACACACGCTCTCCACAAAATAATACCGGTGTGTATTGATGTACAGCTTGAGGTCGGCTGAGCACCAAGCCTCGTGCTCACATGGCTCAGGAGCATGCAAAGGCGCTGATTATTTGTCATATTGCACCGCTGGGGTTTAATGACAATGTATTGGAGGCCAAATTGCAGCTTTTGGGGAATGGGGACACCTTGTGTTGATGGATCGGTCCAGTGTGGTGAAAGGGATAGGAGAGGGGGACCGGGTCTGCATTGCTTTGTTTCCACCCGGTCCAGCTTGAAGGGAAGCCGTTCCACTTAAATATGTCCATTACCCGTCTTGCAGGATCAGCCTGACAAATTTTGGATCAGAAGGAGCCTTCTGTAGAAAGCAGACTTCTAACCATGATATTTCCCCCCAACTAGGCCCTACCTGCATAGGCCTAAGCTCTGCTGGCCTCGGGGAGCCTATTCGAAAAACTGAGAAGACCCTGTTTACCCAAGGCTGATTGAATGCCTCTAATTCTAAGGATAACGAATTGAAGAGAGCGCTGTGTGACAGTCTTGTCTTGTGCGCACCAATGTGGCACTCTTAGCAAACTGTGGATCCTTTCACCTCTTGTAACTGCCAAATCTGCTGCAGCTCTTTGCGTGGGCGCTGCTCCTTTTTCTGCCGGAGGAGATGCTCACTGCCTGGCTCCTGCTGCTGTGGCTCCAGCGGCTGCTGCTCCAGCACACTGGTATGCTGCTGAAGTCCTTGTGCCCCTGCGGCTGTGCTGCTGCTGGCACCCAGCCCACTTGTACCCTGCTGACATCCTTGTGGTCCTTCGACCGTGCTGCTGCTGCTCCTGCTGTTGCCGCCGCTGCTGGCACCCAACCGCCGTTGCTGCAAGCTGCCCCACACAGAGTGCCTCGCCAGAACATGGTACAGGGCTTCACTCAACGGCTGCAGCTGCTCATCTTCAGCCAAACGCGCAGCCAGGCGCCACTCAGGGGCCTGCAGCCAGGTAGAAACAAAGCAAGAGTTTTCCAACAAAGCATCTCTGTGCTTGTTTGCTGAGCAGCAATGTTTTTTTTGCCAGATGGCCTTCTCTCTAGGCTCTGGGCTCAGGCAACAAGAGCAATTAAACGAAGGAAAGAGTGCAGGCGGAGTGACATGCTGTTTGCATATAAGCCAGCCGCGGGCTTGATTGAGCAGATGCAGCTGATCCTCTCCTTCCAAATGTGCACCTAGACAAGTATAACATGCCACACTGTAAATCACACTGCCAGTTCCAGTTCTGTAGTGTGCTTTCGGAAGATTCGCCAGACAACTCAAGGCCCCTCCACACTAGGAGGAATCTCAAATCTGAGGACGCTCTCCTGCTGCACAAGCACTAGCAACCCACCTCGTGGTGCTCTCGGCAGTGTGCAGCTGGCAGCTTGCAGCCGGCAAGCGCAAATTCGTACGCTGCCACGAGTCGGTCCAGCTTGGCCTCCAAATGTGTGTCGACATTTGCAACCAGATCTGCAGTCCGAATAAGCAAGTCAGAAAAGCGCACTTGGAAAACCTTGACCCTTCTGCTTCAGGAGCACGGTGCATGGCACTTGCCATTGCCCTTTTGGGCAGAAGGTGTGGGCAGAAGGAAACTGCAGAGGCAATGCAGCTTTCATAGTGCAAAAAAGGCGCACCATGTGGGGTCAGGAGGTTCAGGTCCAATTGGTTGTCATGCATGTGATGCAAAAGCATTTGAAGTGCATATTTTCAGCAACAATAACGCTTATAGGGCCACGCAGTATCTCGAAAGAGTGGAGGCTCAGCATGGCATGATGAAAACTAGAAATTAAAGGATGCGTAAAGTAGCATGTACACAAGGAGGACAGCTGTGTCATTGACTGAGGCATGAATGATGTCACATATTGCATCGCCCTCAAAATGAAGAGAACTAGAGAACATTCATTTGATGCAGAAAGGAGTGAACACAAAGGGGATCGAAGCTGTTCGGCCACAATGGATGCGTTGAGTGACATACAGCTGGCCTTCTCCACTAAAATCTCAGTCATCCCTTCACGCCCTGTCACAAACCAGTGACATCTCCTCACTGTGCTTCAGCTCAGCTGCCCTTGTAGGCAGGCACCACTATGTCCCACTTTTCCCATTCCCTCAAGCAGGCAAGCCCACCTTTGTTACCATGATAAGGGGAGGTGGGCCCTCTCCATGTGTGAGGGCATGGAATCTAGAACCTAAGCGAAACCCCCAGCCTTTCCTCCACTCATCCTTCCTGCTCTGAATTCCAGAAGCATGGAAACAATGGGCTGTGGCCAAACTGCCACAGTAGTGGCCACAAAGCCTCAGTCCATACCCTGCAGTCCTGCACTCCTTCCCTCCATCTCACTGCGTCCTGTAACCACACCCTGTCTGAGGCACCTGCCTTGCTACGCTGCCCTCGCAGGCCTGATCTGCCAGCATAGCAGGCTGTGGGCCAATTGCAATCCCCTTTAATTTCTTGGTCACACCCTATCTGAGGCACCTGCCTTGCTAAGCTGCCCTCGAAGGCCTGATCCGCCAGGATAGCAGGCTGTGGGCCAATTGCAATCCCCTTTAATCCCTTGGTCACGCCCTATCTGAGGCACCTTCCTTGCTAAGCTGCCCTTGTATACAGGCGCAGCAATGTAACCTTGGATCTCTTCCATTCCACCTGCCTTGAGTGTCGTCCTTGTAATCTTTTATGCTCTGTAACCTTTTCTGCTTCTCTCCACCTGACTGTCGTTACCTTCTCTGCTCTGTCACCTTATCTGCTCCTTTCCTACTGTGAACCGTTCAGCTCCTTTCCACTTGCCTTCAGTGTCGCCCCTGTAACCTTGTCTGCTCTGTAACCTTTACTGCTCCTTTCCACCTGCCCTGAGTGTCACCCCTTTAACCTTATCTGCACCGTTACCTCAACTACTCCTTTCCACCTGCCTTGCGTGTCGCCCCTGCTGCGGGTGCCCATCACATCCAGTGCAACAATCTGCTGCAGCAGCTGCGCGCACGCGGCCTCGGCTTCCTCACACAGCTGGAAGAAGCCCTCTGGGTGGGTGAGTCCGGGGATGCCATACAGCCCAAGTCCGAGGTCTGGGTGCTGCACATCAAATGACCATACATGCAATCTACTAGAAGCGCTGATTGTTTACGCATGCTGCAGCAAGGCACCATTGGCCCATCTAAGTCCAAGGAATGGGTGCTGCGGGGCACCACAGATGCAGGGCACCAGGATGGCCGTGGTCACATCTAGCAGGAGAAACTGTTTATTTCGCACGCTGCAGCATGGCACCCTGGTGCGGCCATTGCTGCAAAGAAAGCCTTTTGTTTCTGGCCTGCCTCATAAGTGGCAACAGAATGAGCAAAGGCTTGCCCTGTATCTGACCAGGAGGAGCGCAACTGAGTCACATGTTTTTTCCAGGCTGTTGTGAGGCCACTGGAGCAAGCATGCCAGCTTGCATCACCTGAGATGCTGACATTCCAGCTCTGGCTACAATTGTGGGTGTGCTGCATTTGCTGCCCGCAGGCTGTGCAGTGAAGACCAGGCTGCAGGTATTAACAGGTGAGCTGGCATCAGGTGTGTTAGATGACCTAGGTTTAGCCTCGCACTTCAACTCCCAGGCCAACCTAGTTTTGCTAAAATCTTGCTCGTTTTCTTTTTGGTATGATAACTTGCTGAAACAACTGCAAACAAAATCTGGGCAGCGGTAGCCAGGCAGAAAAGGAGCAGCCGATTTGACCATCTGCACATTATCCTGGGCACACCAAGAGCACATTAAGACTTCCACAAGGAAGCCAAAATACTTTTCCAATACATACATTGCACCTTGACAGGTATCTCAACAGGACTTTTTTGCAAGCAAGTATGTATGAGTGTGGAAAAAATAAGGGAGAGACATCAGTGGAAGCGTGCATCAATTCTGAGACTTCACAACCGTATAATTAAACTAGGTACCTGATTCACACATGCAGCCTCTTCACTTGACGCTCTGGGCGTAGCATGCTGCCTCCATCTCTGAGGGACAGAAAGCGCCATGCTCATCAAGGAAGTACTGGTATGACTTTTGCCTGAAGGCTGCAGTAATGGCTGCCATCTGTCTGGTGACCTCAAGCACCTCAGGAGCTTTCGTGAAATGATCGCACATTTGCCTCGGTGTTGAAGGCCTAATCGTGGATTTTTGGTGCTGATGTTAATCTTATGCATTCTTTTTTACCGCATTGATTGATGATTCGACCCAAAATAAGAAACCAGCAGCTAACGAACAACGGTTTCCACCTAGGTGAGGATCTCTAAAACACCTTGGTAAACACTTTTAATATCCAATACCATCATACATACTACATCCAATGGTCAGGTTCAAGAACAGGTGTGTCATGGCACCATCAACAACTTTAATCATGCACCAGGAGAGTTTCCAACTTGTTTCACTCAACGCTCTGGCTGTGATGTCCGCAGGTACCTGCTGGTGCGCCTCAACTGGAAAGACAGGGCTGCAGAGGGACTCAGTGAGTCGTTTGGTGTTACATGCGCCCATGCATGCACCTGCAACAAACCAAAAGTTTAGAAGTGTGACAAGCGTTCTGAATCTGCCAAGGCAATTGTTTTTTGTCTTGTTCTTCCAGTTGCCAATCACCATTGAATGCAACAATTAACCTTCTCTTCATGAAGAGGAGTGTAGCAAAAGAGCAACTCCCTGGGCAAACACTGATGTGTCCTCCTATGCTCCTTGTGCTGCCCAGATGAGCTCGGACTAGTGAAGGCCTTAAGAGACAATCTCGAGGTCCAGTATGGTGATGTAGGCCTGGGGAGCTCTCTGCTATCCCTCCAAGGTATGTATAGCTGGCTATCTGGTGGTTGTCAGGGTTGCCTCATTGAGGCCAAGCTGAGCTGAGCGTCAAAGTCTTACTGCAAGTTGAAGGCCAGCCGCAGCCTCCTTCTTCGGGATTGTTTTAGAAGGTTTCTTCCAACTTGGGGCCCCCTTCTTGGTGCCAGTCTTGCCTGGACTGCAGTCCTCCTCCTACACAATAAACGTTGCTCCAAGAAAAAGTCAACTGTTGAAGAACACAAAATTTAAGTCAACGTGCGCATTTAGGTCAATTAACAGCTTCATGACACTCAGTGCTCAAACATATGTTGACCAAAATCTGTCTCACTAAATTGATTTAGTTAATTTTGATTGATTCAACTTGACCTGATGCCATCCGAATATGGTGCCATGCTCCAACATTATGGGACAGTGGCCATCTTCCATCAACTTTGTCCGCGTCCTGCTACGTCTTTCCTCTTCAAGCCCTCCGCGGCCATTGTATAGACTGACTAGCACTTCCTTGTGTTTTTTCCTTGAGTAGTGACTAAACACCATGCACAGTCATCTCCCTTCTATTTGTTTCATGCACAGTGAAATGGTACAGTCCCTTCTCGCGGCTTGGTGTGGTCCGCTGTGATCGTGAGGCTTGTAAGCAAGTGAGTCCCTGCCTGTGCAAATTGTTGTGTGCTCTTTGCCCTGTTGAAATTTCACGGACCTCGTCTGCAGATTTCATCACAACTATCACAACCTATTTTGCACGAAATGTTTTTTAACTAACAAGCTGACCTCCAAGCCTGATGCGACTGATTTCCCTAGCAACACAACGACAAGCTGCTCTTCATTTCTAATCTCATGGATTTACTCTTGGCCGGTGAGGACCAGTCACAGGCTGAGCAGCCAGTCTACTTAAAGGTCCCCCCCATGTACAAATAACTTATCTCACGATTTAGGAAAGGCCAGGCACCATGCGGCTTGAGGCTGCAGACATGGAGCATGTGCTTCAATTCACGAGCAGCACTTGCATGAGCAAATGCGTGGCTATGATCATAGGCTATGTCAGCACATGCATCGCCATAGGCCATCAAAAAATGCATGGGCAAGTGCATGTCTTTAGGCTCTTGACATGGAGCACCTGCTTATTCTCATCGCCAGCAAATGCATGAGGGGATGAAAGGAAGGGAGTAAATGTGCTTTCATTTGTCTGGGAGCCCTAATACCTGCGTCCCTGAGCAATTTCGGCTCTGGCTGCCATGTCTGGAGTTTCTCACTGCGCTCGCTGGGTGAGGGGCCCTGGTCATGTTCCATTGGAAGTTTGCAACAGCCTGCTCCCATGTACGATGCAAAATCTTCCATCTTCGTGTTGAGCAGTTATGTGGCATCTTGTCTGGAGGGCTTTGTTCAGATTTCCCTGCCCCTTGTTGGAGGCAAGCATCTAATATGTGGCTTATGCTTCTCAGGTTTGCTCATCAATTGCACAACTGAAGGACATCAATTTCAGGAGGGTTGTGGTTGAGCCTCTCCACATTTGTGGTGGGTGTTGGGCAGGAAGTTTCTTCGGCTTGCTTGCCATTTCACGTGGCTTTAGCGGTTTGCCTTATATACTTGCATGCTGGCTGATGGATGTTACCTGTAAACCTGTTGGGCAGGACGCTTGACTTGCTTGCTTACATTCTGATTCCAATAGGGTGCAACACACCTCCTGCCCTGCCTTGCTTTCTTGTAAGGGCACTTGAGCCTTGTGCAAACTGCTCTTCTTTCAACAAATTCGCCTGCTTGCCACCACGGCAAACGAGCGTCACACCTTTCTGTCTCCTTGAGCACCTTGCCTTCCAAATTGAGCTCCCCTTGTATGCCGTGGTTCATGCTTAGCACTCAATCAAGGATGTCACAACCTTGGTTCTTCACATCCTTGTCCCTCGCACTCACAGAGCTGCAACCTATTGTTCCTTGCTCGCTATTATACTCGTCTTTCCTTCTCTGCTTTGCTCACAGGCACCATGCAGGCTTGCCAGCGCCATGCACAGCGCTTAAACACTGTGGACCTCAAATCACTACTGCCCCATCAACGCCAGGCAGCTGCACTGCTGGATGAGCGGCTGAGGAATATGGAACTGTGACCCTTGTGCACGACTTACGCAGCTATGTTTGCTTCCTTACACTCTTGCGTGCAAGCACGGCACGCTGCTTGCGGAGGCAGTAGACACTTGGGAGGCTGCAGCTTACCAAATCACACAGTGTCAGGAGGCCTCAGAGTGGCTGAAGGCTTCTTATTGGCACAAGGCCTTACAGCGGCGAAAGGCTTTACAGTGGCAAAAAAGCCTACAATTGAGGCGCCTCATGGCAGCCTGCAGCCTACATCCGGATATCACAAGCATGAGTGGTCCGCAGACTCCACAAGCACGAGATGTCATCAAGGCGCCTTATAGCGGCCTGCAGCCTATGTCCGCGCACAACGAGCACAAGTAGGACGTCAGGCCTCACTGCTTGGCAATGCTCTGCTCAGCTGTGCGGTTGCTGGGCTCGTTGGCTTGGCCCACAGTGGCTCTGGTTCATTGGCAACTCAGCTCACAGCTGCTCAGCCCTCACAGCTGCTCATGAGCCACCCCGCAACAAGCGCGATCCGCTTTGAGTGAGCAATTAGCCAGCTGGTTTGCTTTAACAGGGAGTCAGCGAATGTATGTGCATCACCGCCGCGCTCCATGGGACCTCGACTTGCCCCAACGGGTCCTGTCAAAAGCAGCCATGAGCCACTCAGTAGCACACGCAGCAGCCTGTAAACCTGCAGCCCCTTCATCTTCAGCTCCATGCGCACGAGCGCATGCTCCACGGCCCTCAGGCTCTAACCACACCAGCTCTCCTGCCACAGCCGCCATTGCCATTTCTGGCTGCCTCTTCAGCGTCAAGCACATGCACACATGCGTTTGACGGTGAGCTGATGCATCATCTTCTTCCTCTTCCCAGCTGTGCGCGCTGCTGCTCCGCCGCCATTGCTCCCCAACATTTGGGGATGCGCTTTCCGCTTCGCGCACATGCCCGTATGAGCGCATGCCGCGGAGCCTCAGCTTCTGCCCCCCGCCAGCTGTGCACACTGCTGCTCCGCATACTCCACCATGGCTCGCAGCTCTGCTGCCATGGCCTCATGGGCTGCCAGCTCCTCTTTCAGCCCGGACAGACGCACCTGCTCCCATGTGCATGATGGGCAGCCGGTGCAGCAATCAGCACTCTTGCACTTGCTGGTGCATGCAGCAATTGTTGTGGATGTGGTGTGGCCTGCCTGCCTGATGAGGATATGATTGCAGGCCAAGACTTTGTGATGCTTTGAATGCAAGCGATGACTTGAAAGAGTACTGGTGTCAAGGCTTCGTGATGCTTTAAATGCAAGCGATGACTTGAAAGAGTACTGGTGTCAAGGGTACTGCACAAATGCTGCCTGTGCGTGGTGTGCTGATCAGAGAGTGGCATGACGAGGCTGGATGAGGTGCATAGATGGCTTGGTTCTGTATGATATCCAGGCACCAAAGCCCACACTTGCAATAGGCACCAAGGCATAGGCACCAAAGCCAAGGCATTGGCACTGAGGCATGGGCATAGGTACCAAAACCGCACCTGCCACTGCGCCAGGGATTCTTGCTCCGTCTGATGGTGTGCTTTGAGCCTTGCATCACGGCACCGGGAGCCCACACCCGCTGTGCGATGGGCGCGCACATCCATGGGACGGGCAGCACCCTCGCTGCCGCCGAGCGTGGGGTCCTGCTGCAGATTGCGCAGCAAAACCCCATCAGCACATGAGGAGGACCCCTCATTTGCAGCCTGAGCACCTGCCCGTCCCCCTGTTCCTGCTGCCGTCAGTTGCGTTTCTGCTCTGGTATTGAGGGCGGCGCCTGCCTCACCGCTTGCATCACTTGCTGCGCGCCTGCGCAAGCTGCTTACCACCCTGCCTGCTGCACCTGGCGCACTGCATGGGTGCAACGCTTGCTGTGGCACCAGCAGCTGCTGTCGCTGCTGTGGCTGAGGGTGCGGCCACGCATGGTCCTGACCACCACCAGAAGGCAGTGAGGGGGTGGAGAATCGCAGCACCTGCACATCACAGTCTTGCTGCTGCTGCTGCTGCTGCAGCGCGCCCATGACCCCCCGGTGGCCATCACCCTGGCACTGCAGCAGGGGTGCGCTTCCCCTCCGTTGCCTCTTGCGCGGCGAGGAGTGTGTGTACAGGGTGTCTAAGAGCAAGGCCTCTGTAGAGCGCCCGGGGCCTGTGGTGGCGTGAGCATGCTTGTGTGCATCCTCATCCTTGGGGACGGGGCTGGCCCCCAGGAGTTGGCAGCTGCGTGCCAGCTGAGGGGAGGGTGTGCATGATGCATGGTGGAGGTAGCTGCCGCTGCTGCCTGCGTGATGTAGGAATATGGACAAGGGGCGGGTGGTGAGGTGCTCTGTGGGAGGGGCGGTGCTGGTTTGGGCCGGCAAACATGCATTCAGAAAAGGAGTGAGGAGGGCATGCCGTGAGAGCAAAGGAGTACCTGGTTCCAGATGGTAGCAGGCAGCTCACCTGGGAAGGGTGACAGAGACAAGGCTGGGGTTGGCAGGGATTGGCGGCTGTGCCTTTGCCGCTGTTGTTGTTGAAGCTGCGGTGTGTGCTCCTGCTGCCGCTGCTGCTGCACTTGCAGGCGTGGCGTGTGTTGCTGTGGCTGTGATGTGTTTGCTTGTTGCCGCTGCCTCAACTCTGGCGTGTGGTGCTTTTGCAAGCCTGGTGTGCACTGAGCACTAATTTGTGGGCACTGGCCTGGTGTGTGAAGAGCACCACTTTGTGGATGTCGGCTTGGAGTGCCGATGGAACTGCTTTGTAGGCATGGGCCTGGAGTAGGAAGGGCACCACCTTGCAGGCATGTCCCGCTCCCGGGTGTGTGCAAGGAATTGAGAGGAGCTGCATGATGTGGCTGAAGCAGTGATGCAGGCTTAGTTGGTGCGGGAGTGACGGCTGCAGGTCCTGGTGGTGCTGCTGCTGCTGCTGCTGTTACTACCGCCTCGGGAGTTGGGCCTGCTCCAGTGCTTGGCGCGCTTATGGCTTGCCTTGGATCAAGGCCATGGTTGCTACTACTGCTGCTGATGCTGCCTCTGCAACCTGTAGTTGGTGGCCTCACCTTGCTGGCATTGCTGTTTGCAGTGTCGCTGCCCAAGCAGTTAGGAGGCAGGGGAGGAGGGATGGATGGTGCGTGTGCTTGGTGACCGAGTGCGTCATGCCCTCTGTTCTGAGGTGCCCTGCTGCTGCGGATGGTAGGAAAGGAAGGGAAGGGTTTAAGTAGCTGTACCTGCCTACAAGGGCGGCTTAGGTGAAGCCATTCAGGTTTTGCCTGTAACCGACTCAGTATGATCTGGAGAACGAGAGGGAAGGGAAGGAAAGGGTTAAAAACTGTGTGTATTGATGGAAGCAGTGCGCTGGTCATCAGTGGCTGGTATGTTGGGGCATGAGTTTGGGCGGGCACTGAAGCATCTGATGTGTGCACCTCATGAGTTTTGGGGTTTGATGTTGGCTGGCGTGGACCAGCCACAGGCTGATCAGCCAAACAGTCTGGCTGGAAGTCTACCTTTGTGATCAAATCTAGTATGATGTAGCAGCAGCATCTACGGGGTGCTCGTGTCCCAAAGCGCGCTTGTACAGGCTGGAGCACTGAGGACAGCTGTGCATGGGGCAGCATGCAAACGTTTGTCCTTTTGGTTCTGAAGTGAAACAAATGAACATTTGTGATTGCTTTCATGGTAGGTCATCATGTGGGACGGCTCGACCGACTAGTCAAAGCCAGGTATTGGTTGAGTATGGGGGCCCCCAGGATTGCTTTGGGTGAGCCTTGGTGTAAAGTCTGCTTGAATTTTGACAAACAATGTGCCTTTTGCCAGGCAAACTGAGCTGCATCTGGACTGGATGTATGTGCAAAACCTGCATATAAATAAAAGAGCTGGAGCCACCTGCTACCATCAGCCTTTCCTTATCACATGCTAACTACCGCTGTCACGAGCAGTGCTTGAAGCCACAAGCAGTGCTTAAAGCATGATAGTGGTATGCACGTTAAAAGCATGTAGAAGAGTGGAACTTCATTTTTCTCAAAGGCTGTCTGGTATAAAGTTATGTCCTTGCAAATCTTGCGCAAGGAAATAATAGAAGGGAAAACTACGTAGGATAGGATAGGGTTACATCGCTGTAACTGCCTACAAGGGCAGCTCAGCTGAAGCAAACAGGTTCCTGTAACCAAACCAAATTTGTGAACAAATATCAACTGGAGAAGGAAACAAGTCCTTGAGCTGAGTGCAGAAGTGCCAAATGCTACAGAATCACACACTGTTGCTCTTCATAAAAAAACTACGTAGACAGTGAGAACACTCCCTACATCAAATAAAGAAGAGGAGGCGCATTGGCTCTAAGAACCATGAGCCCCTTATACCAGAGCTCACTTGTAAGCTAAAAAATTAGGGGGTAGTGACTTGTGCTCCCAGGTTGGTAATCTGTGTTTCACAAGCCGATCTTGACATAGAGGGACATATTTATGCTTTTTATTTCACGCTCCAAGCAAAGGAAAGGGCACGAATAACACAGTGAAGCGCACGACACCTGAACGATGAATTAAGTAGATTAGAGTTACCCAGCTTCCCCAAAACTTATTAGGGTTGCTTTTGCAAGGGATGACCCCATTGGAGAACCAGCATTTTTTAGAAGGAATCAAAGGATAATGGGCAGGTACTTAACTGGGCAGTGCATACTCTCCAGCCTTGATTATGGATATTTCAGGTATATCACTCTTGTCACTATCTCACTCTTACCCATTCCTGACCTGATAATGAGTTTGAGGGGGCAAGTTAGCTATGCTATATCATGTTAGGTAATATAAAGGGGAAATTAGAAAATTTGGCTGCATGAAAAGCCGGGCTCTAGGTGATTGCTGATGTAAAGATCAAAGCAATGCTCCTGTGCACTCTTTTCGGAGATGTTGATGTAAGGAGTTAAAGCTGCTCCTGCACGCTCTTCACAGGTGTGGGCAACAGAAAATAATTTGCAACCGAAAGCATCACTGAGTGCACCTCCAAAATAGCCCTTCCACCAAGGAGTGCCCAAATGTTGAGAGAGAGAGAGAGAGAGAGAGAGAGAGAGAGAGAGAGAGAGAGAGACAGAGAGAGAGAGAGAGAGAGAGAGAGAGTGCTCGATTGTAGCTGCTTTGATGCTGCCAGCAGTGCTCGAAAGAAGGAAAGAGAAAAAAACTTCAAATGCAGCAAAACCACTCCCTGCTTGAATGAATAAGGGGTTTCCAGGGACCAAGGCACCGTGTATCACCTTCACCAAGGACAAAGGAAAAACAGTTGGGGACTCAGGATTACTGGCAGTTCCCAGTGCGTGGATTTGGTGATGAAAGGAAAGGACGGGAAAAGGTTATAGCCTTAATCAGAGCACTTGTTTCTTCCAAGACCAAATATCAAATGATAACACTTTCCAACCACAAGTAGCAATGCACACATCAAGAGAAGAACGCACCCAAAACCACCAGGCAAGTCCTGGAGCTGAGCAATGGAAATTCAATTGAAGACAGCATGCTGGTTAAAAAGTATGTGTTTGAGCAGCAGCGCTTTAAAAATTGGTATGTCAAGTTACTGGATGGAAGGATCTTATTCATCCTTCCAAGCATTTCTCTGGCTGAGTTTGCAGATGTCAGCGCTGTATTCTTGGTTCAAATGCGCGCTGGTCTGTCCCAGCATGGAGCTTTATTTAGAATAAGAGTACGTTTGTGCTCCATACTCTCTCAACTTTCAGCGGCTTCGGTTTTGGACCCTATAAGGGCTGCCAAGCCTCCTGGCAAGCTACATCTGCACTCCTCTTATTTCTGAGGTACAAGGGTTACGAGGTTTCTGAGGTACTGAGCACTAAGGTAATCAATAGGCCTGAGTAGGCAATCAGGCTTATTGCTGCTGATTACTGTCCAGATCTTCACAAACACCTCTTTCAGCTTCCAGAAAAAGAGGGCACACAGCACTCTGTTACAGAATGCTCCCAACTACACACTTCATATGGGGTTGTCACAAAGTCCGCATGTGTCTTCCTTCTTCCTCGGAAGTGTTGCTTCTCGTGGGGACACATACCAAGAGACTGACATCTATGAAGGGAACATTCGTGACAAACACATCACAAAAATATGTTTTTTTCTTCCCAGGTGGCGCTCACAATTGTCTGATAAATTACTGACCTGTGTTTCTGAGGTTGGTCAAAGGCAGCTTTGACCGCAGAGGATGCATGCTGGATTTTGCGCCGAGCACCGATTGGCAGGCCTTCATGTGAATAATCATGAATGGTGATGGCATTTGATTATACATATTGTGTCTTGCCATATAAAACGCAGCGAGCACAGGCGCAGCAACATGCATGAATGCAGCACCCAACTCACCTTGCAGGAGTTTTTGGGGAAGACTCTTGGGTCCTCTGTGCTCCATCTCAAAGTAATTAGTAAACAGAGGCAGATATTCTGCGATGCCAAGCGCCTGTGGTCGTGTGCACACAATGACAAAGGGCTTGTTAGTTTACATAAACACATAAACACACCAAGCATGATAAAGTGAAGGAACAGCAACTCCTGCTAGCTCAGAAGATTCAAGATAGGACAAACTGGTGCATGGAATTGAGTGTGTGACTGACTGGATAACACACCTGCCATGCCCTCTGCATGCCATTTGTCTCTGCTCCCTGGATGTCAGCTTTGACCGTCATGAGTTAATGTGTGTTCCTTTTGGATCATAAGGGTAATTTATTTTTGTCACGTATTGCTTCATTTGTTTTCCTTGGATCCTCCCGTTGGTTTGCTGTTCAGTTAGCTTGCGGCCCAGTTTCGAACTCAGACCCAACATCTCCACACGTTCTTTTCATTTGTGTGTCGGAAGTCATGTTGCTCAGCAGTGCCCACAGCCCTGCCCTCACTGCGAGGCCATCCCCACAGGTGGTCTGCAGGGCGCAACACAGCGTGGCGAGGCCCCAGGTAAGCCAAAATAGAAAAATGCAGGGTTACATGTCATCTCTGATGGCATCAGGCTGGCTCAATCTGGAGCCACAGCGATGTCGAGCATCCTGCGGCCCTGAGTGCAACGCATTCCCAGGGCCGTGGTAACTCACAGCACACATACACACAGGGCAATGGGCGTAGCAGCAGGCTGTACATCAGGAGGCAGCAGCGTGGTGGTGTAGCCACTCAGGTGTTGCAGGAGAGTGCACCAGTACAGACCAGCACCACCCAAACCCCCACCATCCCAGAAGGTGAGGCTCAACGCATCCTGCTCTTGGCTTGTGTACATCGTATTTTCAATGGCACATCAGAAATAGCATGGGATGCATCAGAGAGAATGGCAGCACTGTGGTAACCATGTTGGTACGAGTTAGGTGGTGATCCGCAGATATTAGGGGAGAGCTCCACAGCAGGACAGTCTGTCTCTTGAAAAAGCTGGATGCCTTTTTTTCACTCTTGTCTGTATGCAATTTACTTTTAGCTTGCTGAATTTCCGCTGCAAAGTTTCAATTGCAAGCTGATGCCTAGTCCTTACGCAATGTGTGCTTGCATGACTTGTCCAGGAGGTGACCCTTGGGAGGACCCCAAGTGGCAGCAGTACAAGTGGACTGTGTACAGGTGGGCTTGACTGTACCTCATAACAAATGCCATGGTTGCAAGAGAGAACACTTGGCAAACAAAATCCATTTTGCATCTGACTGGGAGCTGCCCAGAGGTCGCTGCTTTGTTCTGCGCCATATTGATACCAAACTTTCAAGCTCAGACAACTTTTTGAGCCTCGACTTTCAAGCATCATTTGGAGCATCATCCATCTTTGGCAACATCCATGACGTGCATGCATGTGCCCAAGGCTTTCAAGCAAACCAGTCGCTCCACCCTTTTATAGTTGCAACAGCGGACAGCCTCAAGAAGGACTGCATGGCCTGCTCCTCTCTAAGTTTGTTCAGGGAAAGCATAGTGGACAGTCCATCAAGGGCCATTTGACGTGGCAGGCAACTGCTGGAAATGAAAGAAACATTTGCTTAATTTGTGCTGTTGCTTCCACCTTTATGGTGCAGGAAGAGGCCAGGGAGGTGGGGATGAGTTGTGTGCTAATGTGCAGCACATACCTGCAAAGGACAGTGTGAAGGCGATGCCTTCATGCATCTTGGTGCTCAGGAGATGTTAGCGTTGCTCACACGCACACACACACACACACACACTGCAGGGGTGTGGCCTACGACCTGACCCCGTACATGGCGCGTCACCCAGGAGGCAGCTGGCTGATCAACCTGGCCATCGGCCGCGACTGCACTGCACTGTTTGAGAGCTACCACCTGCGACCTGAGGTGTCAGGTGTGCACAGGGGAGAGAGGGGACTGTGCTGCTTCAAGTTAAGAGCTCTGAGATGGATTCACAGTCCTGCGGCCTCAGGTGTCAGGTGTGTGGTGGTGGAAGGATGGGGACAGCAGCTGTTGGCGTTCAGCAGAGGTCTGTCAGGGAGTCACTGCTGTGGAGGGTTCAGTCCTTTGGCCCAAGGTGACAGGTTAAGTGGAGCAGGGGGGGGGGGTAAGTGGCGTCCATTGTAACCAGGAACAGCTTCAAGCACTGTGAGGTGTAGCCCACATTGGACACCTGCTAATGCTGGAGAGCCCTTTGAACCCCCCCCTCCCTCCTCATTCCTTTCTGGAACGTACACATTCATGGGGATCGATGTCTGCCTCACTTGACTCGTGCTTGCAGCGGCCCACCTGCATAGCTTGCCATTGTTGGAGGCTTTCCCTTAAGCCAAGCAACTGCGTGCGTGCAACCGCCTTGGGGTTAAATCTTTCTGCATGTAGGGTTACAAGTGAGCACCTGCCAACGCAGCTGCTCCTCGATCAAGTGTTTGTGCTCAATTCGGCTGTTGCCTGCTGCTCCAGTCCAGCTGCTCCTCTCATATGCGCTCATCAAGTTTTGCGTGCACTCACCATGCTCCTCCACCTTTTGCTCACCATCAACCTTGCAGCGCTCACCATGCTGCTCCACCCATGCGCTCCTCATGATACTTTACAGCAGCCTAGGATACCCACTCACGCTTGCCCAGAAATAAATGAAAGGAGAAAAGAAACTAGGCAGCAGTGAACACTCCCCACATCTAATAAGGAAAAGGAGCCACACTTGCCCAGTCCCCAGCATAGCGGCATACCGGATGAGCTTGTATCTGCAGCTGCTCCTCCACTCACATGCCCTTCTGTCATGTCCATGCCCACCTGCCCTGGCATGCCCTTCCTAATGCATTGGCCAACCTGACAAGCTCTTTTTTGCGACTGCTCCTCCACACGGTTTAGAAGAGCTTTCTTTCATAAGGCACGACTGCTCCACTCGCATGCCCTTCCTGTCATGCCCATGCGCACCAGCTCTTGCATCCCCCTCCCAATGCAATGGCCCATCTGACGAGCTTTCCTTTGCAGCTGCTCCTTCACTCACATGAGTTCACTGCCATGCTCATACCCACCTGCTCATGCCATGCCCAATGCAGTGACTCACCTTATGAGCTTGCCTGTGCAGCTGCTCCTCCACTCACACGTGTTGATCGTTGATTATCTTGCCCTCGTGTGATCCATCGTGCCCAACTCCTAAAACCACGCACAAAATGCAGTGGCTTGCCTACTGAGCTTGCCCGTGCAGCTGCTCCACTCACGCGTGTTGATCATCTTGCCCTAATGTGATCTGCCCAACTCCTAAAACCATGCACTAAACGCAGTCGCTCACCTGAAGCGCTTGCCAGTGCTCGAGGGCTTTCCGATTGAGGCGGTGCCCCGATCGCCTTACCCAAATGACTCTGAGGTGAGCTCATATGTGTCAGTGAAAAAATTGGGGTGCTCGACCTAAGGTCCAGGTTCCATTGCTTCCCCGGGTCATGTGCCCTGCTGCTCGCACCAAAATGTGTGGGGATTTCCACCCAAAGGTGCTCAGATTATGGGTTTGAAACTTGAAGAGGTAGGGTGGCCAAGAGATTTGGTCCAAGAGCTAAGCGATGTAGCTTCGTAACATTGGTTTGGATTTGGAACTTGGTTGTGACCAAACAATTTGAGGTTCAAGCTATGAGGTAGGGGGAACAAAAGGTTCTTTCTTTCGCTGAAGGTTGATGCAAAGTCTCCACAAAAAAGGTGCTCTGAATCCCTGAACTAACAGAAACTGCTTTATGCTGTGTGCAAGCAAAAAGGAAAAGGGGCCTAGGCAAATAGCATCAAAACACCCTAGAAGCTTTCACACACCACACACGCACACGTATACGCTCACGCATGCACGCACTTGAGTACACTGTGAAGGCATGCACAGACAGCAATTGTGCCGAACATTGAATCAGTACGGCAAGTGCGGCAGAACTCCCTGTCAATGCATAGTGTACAAATGCATGATTGTTTGCGCTGGGAATCATTGAGTGTCTGACTTTTGGGAGGTCCACTCTGCAAGGCGGCAAATTCTGAGGCCAAGCACAGAGTTGGAAACTACTCTTGTGTACCATACTTGTGCATGCAGTTCTACAACACTGTGCGTGAGCGTGTCAAGCGGGAGGTGTTCAAGGGTGGGGAGGCAAAGGGTGCGCACCGCACAGGCAGCGAGGGCGCAGCGCTAGCGGTAAGTGGCTTTTCGTAACTCCATATATGTGTGCGCGGGCGGACTCATGCATGTAAGTGGGGCGCACCTGACAGCAGCCCACAGGTAGCGAGCATGCAGTGCTGGCAATGGGTGGCTCTTTCGTGCTGTGTACCTATGTGCGCATGTGCATGCGTGTTAGGAAGGTGCACCAGAGCGCAACCCACAGGCAGTGAGGGCGCAGTGCTGGCAGGCAATGGTTCCTGCTTCTTCTGATTTTATTTCTTCAAGTTTGCATTCCGCTCAACAAGCGTGTGAAGGCAGTGAGGGCACAGCACCAGCGGTGCGCGCTCAAAAATGCAATTGTTTTTTTGTTGTGTACATGCGTGTGTGTGTGTGTGCGCGCGTGTATATATAACTGTGCTGGCATTGTGCAGCTGTTGCCCTGAAAAGGAGCTGGGCGGTTGATTCAGTGCACAAGCAAAAGACGTTGCTGTCGTCAATGCTCAACTTGAATTTTTTGCCTTGCAAACCCAGGGAAACTTTTTGTGGCCCCAACAAGACATGCTCAATAAGTGAGCTTGTGTGCTCCTCATGTTTGCAAGTCGTTGGCTGCAGGGTTTGCAGTGTTCAAGCCATCAGTTAAAAAGCGTGATTGCTGGGATGAGCTCATGTGCTCCTCATGTCTGCTAGTCATTGGCAACAGGTCATACGGGGCTTGCACGGTTTACAGTGTTCAAGCCACCAGTCAAAATGCATGACAGCTAGGATGAGCTCATGTGCTCCTCATACTCACAGGTCATTGGCTACTCCGCCCTGTCTTACGCACTGTACGCGATGGACACCAATGTGCTGACAGGCACGCTGCTAGGACTGGCTGGCGCATGGATTGGTGCGTGCTGTGTTTGTGCTTGTGTGTGCAAGCTTGTGTGTGCACGCTTGCAAAGGTGCCTGCAAGCTTCCATTTGAGCGTTGACCTTCTCGGGGCATTTGAATCATAACTCTGTGTCATCCATTTCTTTACTATGAGCACTCTGTCCAAATAGTGGATGGTGAGGTTCATTCTGATTGGAAAGCGGATGCACATCATTCGGACTGAATAGCGGATGGGGTTCTTGCTGCTGAGCCCCTCGTGCTATGATTAATGATTTGTGTGTCCTTACTTCTGTACTCACGGTTCAGACTGCAGGCACACTTTTGTAGCTTCCCAACTTGTGTGATGCATGGAAGCTGTGAGCAATGCGCCCATTGCCGCAGGTAGATTCTCTCATGCGTGCACACACACACACACACACACACACACATGCACACACACACACACACACACACACACACACACACACACACACACACACACACATCTTCACAAGCACACGCATATTGCAGGCCTGACGATTCAGCACTGCGGCAACCATGGGGCCATGAGCACCAAGCCATGGGTAAACCAGCTCATGGGGTTGACGGACGACCTCACAGGGGGCTCCTCCCTCATGTGGCGATACCACCACCAGGTATGTGTGTGTGTCATCATCTGTGCCGTTCCCATATTCTGCGCGTGCACACATATCAAGCCAAGCACACCCAGCCAAGTGCACAGGTCTGCCGCCACATCTGCTGCATCGATGATGGTGCGTGTGGTCAGCTTGTCCTCCATGCCTTTCCCATCCTGCATGCTTACACAAACATGGAAGGTGCTTGCAGGTTTGTCCCCTCCTTCCTGTATTGCGACTCCTCTCGTCTGTACTGCAGGTTCTCCTGCCTGAATTGCAAAAGGTGCATGGATGCTTGGCTGCTCCTACCTGTTCTGGGACGAACAGGTAGCCTTTCTTGACCCTTGTCCCATGTTTTGCATCCCCTGCATGTGCGTGTAAACAACATGCGAAAGTGTTTTGGCGCATCGTTGCAGGTCTCCCACCACATTCACTGCAATGATGATGCATTCGATGAGGACGTCATCAACGCCTTCCCCATCCTGCGCTTTGACGCTCGCCAGCCGCGCTACTGGTACCACCAGTACCAGCACATGTGAGTTGTGGTGGTCTCATCGCAAGCCTTCACACACAAATGTTGCACTCTTATGCGCCAGCTGATGTGTGCACGCTGTTTAGCTCCCTGGCAGACCGAGTTCATGGCCTGTGATTCTTTGTTTGTCTTGCTTCTTATTGCTCCTTATATGTATTATATATATTTTTTATGAAAGTATATTATGATTTATTATTGTTATATATTATCTCTAGTTTGGTCAGAAGGGCATGCAGCTCACCAGCAAAAGCAATCAGAATTGTTTGTTTTCTTGCAATTGTCTTGACAAACACTTGCATGCTTCCTTTGCCCGCCCTGCTGCTGCTGCATGCGGCTTCCCTCTTGTGGCTCACCTTCCCCTTCCTGAACCTGGCATTCCAAGCAGGAGACATTTGAGGCTGTTTGACGTCTTCTCACACTGACTGGCACCCATGCAAACTCACCTGTTTGACGCAGCTACATGTGGATCACCTTCCCCTTCCTGAACCTGGCGTTCCAAGCGGGAGACATCCAAGGCCTGTTCGACAACCGGACAGTGGGGGCAACCTTGTACGGTGCAACCCCTTTTGAGAAGGCCACAGTGGTAAGCACATACAGGGAGGATGAAAAGATGGGGAGAGCCGTTTTACGGAGGTGCATGATCTGAAGCTCCTTTGCTGTACAC
Source organism: Dunaliella primolecta (assembly GCA_914767535.2). Lineage (NCBI taxonomy): Eukaryota > Viridiplantae > Chlorophyta > Chlorophyceae > Chlamydomonadales > Dunaliellaceae > Dunaliella > Dunaliella primolecta. The sequence continues at coordinate 524,469 of OU611764.1, read as the reverse complement.
AACCCAAGCAGTGCAGACCAACCTGTGCGGTGGAACCCCTTCCGAGACGGTCACGGTGGTTAGCACACACAGCAAAAGATGGGGGGGGGGGGGGAAGTGCTGTTTCAAGGAGATGCTGGATATTCTCATATTTTTCCTCTTACGTCGTGCATGTACCAATGGTGGGTGCGGCCCTGTGCGGTGTGGGACAGCTTGAAATGTTTGCAGTAGTGAGCACGAAAATGAAATGGAGAGGAGACTGCCATTTTGGAGGGTCATGCTCCTCTGATGTGCTTGGACAATAGAGGAGCATGACTGTCATACGCGTTCATGCGCTTAACGTTGTGTCATCTGTGGGTGAGGAGTGGTGTGTGCATGATAACATGGAGAGCAGGCATTTTGTGTGTACCTCTGTGCCGAAAGAGTGTGGCAGCTACTGTTCAAGTGCCTCAGGCACGGTCATGCAAGAAGGACATTTGTTTGAGTGCTTCCGTGAACGTCCGTAGCACTCTTTCTGTGCCCCTGCAGCCTGAGCTCCCTCCCCCAAGGTGCCTAGAAAATGCTGCTCGTGTTTGCAAGTGTTGCTCCTGTGTGTGCCTGCTTGGCTTAGTGGCCGAAGGCACCAGTGCCTGTTGCTTGTTTGTGTGTGGCTGCAAGATATCCACTCAAGGTCAACTGGGTGCCTCTAGCTTTACCTGTCTTTTCTGCATGGGTGCCCTCTGTTTTGCATCTCTTTCCTGCATGGATCACCTCGGTATCGCCTGTCCTTCTGCTCCCCTGCCCGTCTCTCCTGCACAGAATGCCTCATATTCTGCCTGTCTCCTCTGCAGAGGGTGCCTCTTTTTTTCCCTCCCTGCATTGGGTGCCTCGCTGTCGCCTGTCTCTCCCACTGCTCCCCTGCCCGTCTCTCCTGCATGGGGTGCCTCCTGTCCTGCCTGTCTCTTCTGCACAGGGTGCCTTTTTTTCTAATTCTCTCAGCAGTGGGTGCCCCGCTGTCGCCTGTCTCTCCTCCACCTCTCCTGCCTTTCTCTCCTGCTTTTGGTGCCTCCTGTCCTGCCTGCTTCTCCTGCCCCTGCGCTGGCATCACACTCCCTTAACTTTCATGCCACCCCTTCTCCACACTATCCCTATATGTTCCTGTCACCCTCGTCCTGCTGTCCTGTCACTCTCTCGTCCTGCCTGGCACTCTCTCTGCTGTCCTGTCATTCTCTGATCCTGCCTAGCACTCTCTCTGCTGTCCTGTCACTCTCTCGTCCTGCCTGGCACTCTCTCTGCTGTCCTGGCACACTCTCGTCCTGAGTGGCAAAACTAGAAACACAGGGTTCCCAGGCCCCGGTCAACATTGGTCACCAAAGCCGCATGAATGCCCTTCCTTTGGGGTGACATGAAGTTGAGGTAAAAAGGGGCTGAGGGGGCTGAGATGTGTAGCTGTGGCTCTGCACACCTGTCAAACACCCCCTCCTCTTCTGCTCTTCATCTACCCTCCACCAGATTCTGGGCAAGCTTGCGCACTACGGCCTCGTTTACGCGCTGCCCTTCTTCCTGCACGGAGGCTCATCCATGCTGAGTGGAGCCGCTGCCTACGTGTTTGCGCAGTCCATCGTGCTGGCTGCCACCTTTGCCGGTATGTTCCTGAGCAGTCCATTGTGCTGGCTGCCACCCCCCCTTGTGCATGTTGTGGAGGCATGTTTTGGGGTCTGCCTCTATGGTTGTGCAGTCCATCGTGCTGGCTGCCACCCCCCCTTGTGCATGTTGTGGAGGCATGTTTTGGGGTCTGCCTCTATGGTTGTGCAGTCCATCGTGCTGGCTGCCACCCCCCCTTGTGCGTGTTGTGGACGCATGTTTTGGGGTCTACCTCTATGGTTGTGCAGTCCATCGTGCTGGCTGCCACCCCCCCTTGTGCATGTTGTGGAGGCATGTTTTGAGGTCTACCTCTATGGTTGTGCAGTCCATTGTGCTTGCTGCCACCTCTGGTGGTGTGTTTCGTGGGGTGTGGTTGAGGGTGTGCGCATGTGCAAGAGCAGCGCATCATATGGCAAGCAACCTTTCATCCTGATGTGCGAAGGAATGTGTGCAATCAACGCCAGTGGTTGTGCCAATGGCCCATGTCAGTGGTTGTGCAGGTGTCCCCAATGATGGCATTCCAGGCTCTGCAGCTAGGGAACTTCATTTCTTTTCCGGATGTCTTCCAGAGTAGAAATGGACTCCTCAATGCTTTAAAGCCTGGGAAATCATTATTGGGTTCACCGCCATGCTGGAATTGTTTACAGAACATGCTGTGTAGAAATGGGAAGCCCATTGCATTGCAGCCCCGTGTGTTGCAGCCCCATGTGTTGCAGCCCCGTGTGTTGCAGCCCCGTGTGTTGCAGCCCTGTGTGTTGCAGCCCCATGTGTTGCAGCCCCATGTGTTGCAGCCTCGTGTGTTGCAGCCTCGTGTGTTGCAGCCCTGTGTTTTGCAGCCTCGTGTGTTGCAGTCTGCAATACATGTGTGGGGTGTTTTGCTGCAAAGAGAACAGTGTGATAATGTTGGTTGGTGTTATGAGGGCAACATCTTCTGCTCTTCATGTTTGTGTCTGAAGATTGACTTCATCCCCTTAAGAATGCGATAGTAAACATTGTGCATGAGGGAATTAGGAGCAATTCGCTATGCACACATGAAGGCTCTAGTGCACGGGCCATGAATTTACTTCCCAAGATCGGTGGCCGCGCCTTCTAGTGCGCGCTTGCTGTATGTTTTTCTTTTCAGAAAAGCATTTTGACTGAAGCTATCAGGGCATATGATGGGCAAGTGTGTGTGTGTGTGAACATGCACGACTAGGTGAGAGCCTTGCCCTTTTTTGTATGTTAGAGGTGGGGTATGTTATGTATGTTAGGGGCAGGGATGGGTGAGAGCACATCACAGCTCACAAATGCACACACACACACACACACACACACACACACACACACACACACACACACACACACACACTCCATGCGCTCTCAGTGTCGCACAACGTGCCTGAGGCCAAGCCCATTGATGAGGGACCCACCCGCGAGGCGCTCTACAAGAACCACACTCTGGAGGTGTGTAGGTGCTTCACGTTGCTATGTATGTATTTGTCTGCTGATTGAGCTGTCCTTGTGACTGAGATGAGGGCAATGCTCTGAGCGCACTCTGAAGTGAAATGTTACTTGTGCTCACGCTATGGCCCCTTGAGTCTCCTAAATTGTTCAGTAACAAGGCCCCTCTAGCTTTATAATTGAGAGGAGGGCAACGCGCTCTGAGCCCACTCTGAAGTGCAGGGCCGCTTGTGCTCATGCCCAAGGGCATAAGCAGGCCATCTGCCCCACTGAAGCTGACAAGCCCACAGTGTACTGATGCACCTTTTGAACCACCACCCTTCTTTTGTCTACCTCATGCACCATGCAACGCAGTCGGTGTGATGCGCAAGGTGTGCAGGGTGCTGCATTGGTGCGTGATGCGCAAGGTGTGCAGGGTGCTGCATTGGTGTGTGATGCGCAAGGTGTGCAGGGTGCTGCATTGGTGTGTGATGCGCAAGGTGTGCAGGGTGCTGCATTGGTGTGTGATGCGCAAGGTGTGCAGGGTGCTGCATTGGTGTGTGATGCGCATGTCATGCCCATGAGCTGGTACGTGAATTCCAACCTTGGGTGTGCAGCAGGTGCTGGCACCTGCCAAGGCCATTGCCCCAACCTGGTCAAAGAGCGCAAGTAATGGCGCGCGTGTGTGTGTGTAGAACCAATACCCTGTGTTCTTCTCTGCTTCATGCACCTCGCACGCAGCGCGACTGGGGTGTGCAGCAGGTGCTGACATCAGCCAACTGGGGAGGCGTGATCGGCAACTTCATGACTGGCGGCCTCAACCTGCAGGTGTGCCTGCAAGTGATGCGTGTGCTGCAAAGTGCTTAGGTCAAGTACCGATTCAAACCATCCTTGGTTGTGCTGCAAAGCTCCTTGATCAACATCCTGCTTGCGAGACGTCTTGTTGCATGCTGTCCTCGCAATGGATACAAGTACGGACTATCCTCGTGAGAGAGTTGAACTACCCTTGCAGCGGATACAGGCTATCCTTGCAATAGATACAAACTGTAACTGCCATGTGTACAAGCTGTCCTCGCAACAGGTATAAACAGTTATTGGCATGGTGTAGACCTGTGCATGGGCAGCTTCATGACTGGCAGCCTGCAACCTGCAGATTGCACATTGTGTGGTTGGGTGGGTTGGCAGGTTGGGGGCAGCTTTGGTACAATCGCCCCTATGAGATTTTTCCCCATGAAGCAGTGCGTGGACAAGTTTAAATAATTGGCTCCCTTCACCTGCTCCCCATACGCACAGAAAGTGGTAGCTGTGCCTCTTCTAAGTCGATGTGTGCATCACACTCCAAGGGTATTATATGATCACCTTGAAGGCTATTCGTCACACCCTTGTGCTCAACCCTCGTGCCCCACTGTGTGCTCCAAAGGCTACACATCACACCCTCGTGCTCCACTGTGCGCTCCAAAGGCTATACATCACACCCTCGTGCTCCACGGTGTGCTCCAAAGGCTACACATCACACCCTCGTGCCCCAACGTGGCCGGAAAGCATACCATATGCACACCACCTGTGCATCTGGGATCAAGGATGCACATGCGCATGAGCGGAAGAGGATCTGACTCCATGCTGTGCATCCCTTTGCACTCCTCCCAGGCCGAGCACCATTCATCTTTTCACCGCCATCAATTCACCCCATGCACTTCCTGCTTGTTTGCACTCCACCGCTCACAAATGAAGCACACCACCCGTTCCCCGCCAATCGCTTCTTGCACTTACCAGCCCTAGCTGCCATCCTGAAAAGTGAGCATCATGCACACTCGACTCCTTTGCACCCCACTCCGTGGCGATTCAGTACCATCTCCTCACCGCGATCAGCTTCCTACATGCACTTCCTGCTCCTCTCTCTGCGCTCCGCTCCACACAGATCGAGCACCACCTGTTCCCCGCCATTAGCTTCATGCACTACCCAGCCATCGCTGAGATCGTGAAGGATGAGTGCGAGAAGCGCGGCATTCTGTACAACAGTTACGCTACGCTGCCCGAGATCACTGCGCGCTTCCAGCGCTACATGCGCGAGGCTGGTAAGCTGATGAGTTGTGTGTGATGAAAAGGTTGTAACAGGAAGGACAGATGTGGGGGGCAAGGCACCTTTGGTGAAACAGCTGCGCCACACTTTTGTGACGCTGCATGCCTGGGATAATTGGTGCATATTTCTAGTGCAGCATGTGCGAGGCTGGTGAGCCGATGGACCACACTGCCTGAGATCCCTCCACTACACTGCTACACCACACTCTTGAGATCACTGTGCGCGTCCAGTTCTATATGCATGAGGCTGGTATGATGATGTGTGATGTAACAGACCACCGGGCAGGTGGAATGATGATGTGTGATGTAACAGACCACCGGGCAGGTGGTATGATGATGTGTGATGTAACAGACCACCGGGCAGGTGGTATGATGATGTGTGATGTAACAGACCACCGGGCAGGTGGAATGATGATGTGTGATGTAACAGACCACCGGGCAGGTGGTATGATGATGTGTGATGTAACAGACCACCGGGCAGGTGGTATGATGATGTGTGATGTAACAGACCACCGGGCAGGTGGTATGATGATGTGTGATGTAACAGACCACCGGGCAGGTGGTGTCTGGTGGTGGATGTAGCAGACCACCGGGCAGGTGGTGTCTGGTGGTGGATGTAGCAGACCACCGGGCAGGTGGTGTCTGGTGGTGGATGTAGCAGACCACCGGGCAGGTGGTGTCTGGTGGTGGATGTAGCAGACCACCAGGCAGGTGGTGTCAGGTGGTGGATGTAGCAGACCACCAGGCAGGTGGTGTCAGGTGGTGGATGTAGCAGACCACCAGGCAGGTGGTGTCAGGTGGTGGATGTAGCAGACCACCGGGCAGGTGGTGTCAGGTGGTCCGGATGTAGCAGACCACCGGGCAGGTGGTGTCTAATGGTGGATGTAGCAGACCACCAGGCAGGTGGTGTCTGGTGGTCCGGATGTAGCAGACCACCAGTGTGGATGGTGAGCTGATGAGTGCGGCCCACACTGCCTGAGGTCCCTGTTCTACACTCTGCTACACCACACTACCTGAGGTCACTGCGCGCTTCCATCTCTATATGTGTGAGGCTGGTAAGCTGATGAGGCTGTGCCTGATGCCAAGGGAAACAAGAATGACAAATGTACTGGGCATGAAACTTGTGAAAAAGCTGGGCCACACTAATGTGACTCTGCATGGCTTCTGGCGCAGCATATGCGTCAGACTCGTGAGCAGATGGGATTGCGAGTCGTCAGGAAATGAGAGGTGATACGGGGCTCAGGTCATATGTTTTGCAAGTACAAGTGCGCACAGGGAAATGCATTGCTCGTGTTTGACTGGACGTCCACTGTATATCCACTCCAACACTCGGTGAGGCCCTTGCTAGCTTGCTAGTTAGGGGACGTTTCCCTTACCTTAAAGCACGCAGCTGGACCTGGCTTGCGTAGTCTTTTCTTTCCTTTCACTCCAATAGGACACCCACTGCGTACACAGTCCCCTGAAATCCACACTTGCACCCACACACCGAGTCTGTTTTTATTTTGGCGCTCTAGCCACCCCGCTCGTACGCATCACCTGCAGGGACAGTTGTGGAGCACCTTATAACCCCCCCTGCCGGCCCCCCCCACCCCCTCGCGCGCGCGCACACGCACGCACGCACACACACACACACACACACACACACACACACACACACACACACACACACACACACACACACATATACACACACAAAGTTTAATGGTGCTGTGCTCCGCTTGTGTGCATCACCTGCAGGCACGGCTGAGGAGCAGCCCCTGAACAAGGGCGGCATGTCCCCTGCCATGATGGCCAAGCTGTAACTCGGATCTTAGTAATGAGTGGACTAAAGCCTCCCGTCCTGCAACCGGCTGCTTGGATGGCCAAGCTGCAACTCTTGATGTTGGGGGGGGGGGGGGGGGGGGCAGGTAGCACTTGCGCAGTGGTCACAATTTATTGATATCCTGTTCTGGTATGGTGACCCAAGGTATGGTTTGTGTGAGAGGGGCTTGACATAGGGAACTTGAGGCCTTGGCTTGAGCGATCTCAAGCGCCAACCCTGCATAACCAAGGGTTGCAGGGGGCGCAGAAAAATTAGCAGCAATGTCCTCCGGTGAGCGCCCTCTCTGTGCACAAGGATGCATATGATCTCATATAGTCAGTCAGTGTGTCAAGGGTGGAGAGGGGGAAGGAACCTTGAGAGTAGCAAGAGAGGTGTGTGCATGCATGAGAGGGCAAGTGAGGGAACTGAGCGCAAGAATCCTGCAGCACTTCGGATGAGGTGGGATTTGAGGACATGTCATGTGCATGCCACCGGGTTGCGGTGTGCTTAATGAACCAAACATTGGTTGGCAGCTCCAGGTTGAGACCTGATTGCCCTAGTAGAAACTCCGTAGTATCTTCGTTTATCAGAAAATTTGAAGTTGTTGAGTGTTGGTCTGTCACATGTTGTTCACCTGAGCTGCTGGGTGTGGTAACAGTAGTGTTTAGTGGAGGTCGTGTTGAATTTGCTCGGGTCGGGTTGCTGGTTAACAGGCAGACTGTTTCTTTAGTGTGGTTTTTTTCCAGCGCAAGCCTGCATGGATCTGCTGGCTTAGGGATTTCGATTTGAACCTGATTTACAGATTTACAGATTTAAAGGAGAGACCTTCAGCCAGACTGTTCGGCTGATCGGCCTGTGACTGGTCCTCGCCAGCCAACATAATATCCATGTGAAAAAGCTTTTGAACCTGAAGGCATGGCTATCTGACCTCTGTATGGATAAGTATGCCAAAAAATCACGAAAGTGCACGTCCCAACATTGCTTGATTGTTGCAGAATACGTCCTGATGTATACATTTAGGGGGTCCAGCTTTTGTGACTTTGAACAAGAGTTGTTAAGAGGTAAAGGAAAGGGGCACACAGCTGTGCTGGGACCTCTGGGAAGGTAGATTAGGTGCAGTAAGGAAAGGAAAGGAAAGGGTTACATAGCTGTACCTGCCTACGAGGGCAGCTTAGCTGAAGCATAAAGAGATGCCTGCAACCAAACCAGACCTGAGTTTGAAAATAAAAGAAAAGTCTGAAGTCTACGACTGTTTTTGCGTTGCAAAACTGAGATATAGGAAGCGTAGAAGTTGCTCGAACTGTTTCTCAAAAACCATGCCACATTCATGTACAGCCCCATGCTCGCCAGGATAGCAATGAGGTACGTGTTCAGCAACCAGAGGATTGACAGACATGCGTGTAGCTCCAACAAAGCATACATGTGCGCACACCCAAACTCAGTATGTTCAGCCCCACAGCAACAAGAAACACCCTGTGTAACCCCATGACTGGCAGCAATCATCAGCCATGTTTAGCTTCCAAAATGCTGTACTGTGTGTGGCCCCACACCTTTCTGGACTGCATGTTGAATAGCCCCAATACCCCTCACACCAACTGTTCAGCTCCACATACTTCCAATTGAAGCACATGTTTAGCGCCAGGATGAGAAAGAAAGGCATCTGTGGCCCCAACACTGGCCTCGCGCACAAGTCAAACCAAGTGTGTCTGGCCTCAAAGCACAGGAAACTGGTAGTGTGCAGCCCCATGACAGGCAGACCAAAGCCAGCCATGTCTAGCTCCCACAAACAGAGTGCAATGGATGACCCCACACCAGTTTGGCCCGTGTTTGTTGTATAGCTCCAACATGACTATCACCACCACTGTTTAGCCCCACATACTTCCAAAGACGCATCCAGTTCACATGTGTAGCACCATGAATCCTACGTATCACAAGCCAAGACACGAGTCCGTGGGCACTATGTTTGACCAAACGATGTGCTCACTGTTGGGCATCTTGGGCCTTCATTGCTTGGCGCATGTGCTTCTTCTCTTTGTCTTTTATACGCTTCAACTGGCGCGGGGTCGGGGCGGGCTCGGGGAGGGGGCCTTCGTACTGTAGCCATGCGAACATGAGAGTTGTGTACAGGCACTGTGAGGCAAAATCCAGACGCAACGGGTGCCTTTCACGCAGAAATGCGACAATCCACTCCTTATCAAGCGCAATCTTGTGTTGCTGCCAACTCTCCTTGTCAAGCCTCTGCAGTAGCCGGGGGCTCTCCTGGGCATTGCTCGTCATCCCATCCGTGGGCATGCTGCTGGACATAACGCCGGCAACTGGTCCACCTTCAAGCTGCGTGTGCGCAAGCACACCTTTCCGCCTGGCAGGGGCTCGGCGCCGTACTCAGAGTGTCAAGACACTGGCGAAGCCCTGCCAGACGGTGCAGTGGAAGCTATCCCATGCTAATTATATATTTGCTAATTATATATGGCTATTAGAAGTACCGGTAGGTGCAGTAAGCTTACATAAAATGGGGATGACTTAAAAAGGAGAAACCATGTGTGCCATATGTCAGAGAGAAACATGCACCGCTCTGGCCCTGGAAGAATGGAAACAAGGGGCCTTGATACAGGAAAAAGAAGGCTTCCACTCAAAACGGTTGACTACTAGCCTGCTCATAAAATCAGTAATCCATGTAGGAAAGGAAAAAGCTTGGTATTGCTTCGATTCAAGAAAGAAAAGAAAAGGTATGATGAGACTGTACACAAGACAAGCAAGGGGCCTTGGCAATCTGGCCCGTGGACAAGCCTTAAAAAAAAAAAAGCCAAGGCCCCCCTTAAGCCGGCCTCAGACAAGGCCGTCCCTGCTCCCTGTCAGTCCAAACCAAACCTCTAGCTCAAAGGTGCAGATTGATCCTTATTGGGGGTCTCCAATTCAATATTGGAGGTCCTAGGCTTACTCAGACGGCAGCTGCCAGGTTCAGGAAGGCAAGACAGCGATAGGAACGGATTACATGGGGGTTTCGGCCTTATCCAGGTGGTTTGACTGCTCATCCTGCTGGTCTCTACCGCACAAAAAACATCCATAATATCAGAAGTGAAGTAGTACAATTGATTCGAATCTTGCCTCAGAGATTGAAGTGCTTTCGTTTCGTCCTCAAAAAAGTAAAATCCAGAGACATTAAGGGAGATTCTTGTCTGTGGGGAAGCTCCAAAGACAAGATGTTCATAATTGTTCCTAACGGCACACACATGTTCCTATCACAATTGCAAAGGAAAGAATGTTTTCATCTTGCAAATCATGCAAGTCACAAAAATCACAATGGTCATTTCTGCCAGGCTGCCAACAAGCTTTTTCAACTTTCAAGGTGTGAGCACGAAGTCTAAATCTAGAGACATTACAAGGGGTTACAAGGGAAAAAAGGCCTCAGTCAAGACGTTTGACTGCTAGCCTGTTCATAAATACACATGAGATCATGAAGAAAAAAAGGAAGTTTGTTGTTATCCTGGTTTAGAAAAGTATTGATATCCTGGGAATTCACATGGTGAATGGTGCCTAGACAGGACATCCTGTGGGAGATGTGGAGGTGTTGGAAAGAGAAGTTGTGCTCAAAAAGTGAGGCATACTTTTGACGGAGAGAGCAGACCTGGGGATTGGAGCATCTGAACAACACATGTTTTTCATCTTGTATGTCATCAGAATCACAGATATCACAGACCGGAGAAGTACTATTGGACCAAGTAGCCCGTTCAACTCGGAGAGCGTGTACCCGCAGCCTGAATCTGGCAGTGTTGCGAAGGACATGATGGGGAAGATCCAAGTACATGTATTTAGGCATTGTATAAGGTGGGTGAATGGCATGTGCATTTTTGACAGGGAGAGCGCACCATTGATGGTAAGTCAGCCGCTTACTGTTGCTTACTCTTGGATCAGGGGCTGTGAATTGGTTCCAATAGCCCAGGTGTCTAGATCTCAGGTCCACCACAAATTGACTGAGGTTCACAGGGTCACAAGCCATAATTTGACGTTTCATCAGATCCGAGTGAGCCAAACCATCCAGCGCAGATAAGAGGTGGGACGTCCAACAAGAATCAGTCATGGAGCTAAGGCTGATGTCAGCATGGAGAACCTTTTTGAGGAGGAGACTGTTGCACTTAGTAAGCGAGTTGTAGAAGCGCATAGTGGCACGGAACCAATTGAACTGAAAAGGTTCAATGCCACATTCTCGTAAAATGCTCCAAGATGGTGTTGTGGATTTCACTCCAAGAAGATTTCGCAAAACGTTCAGGATCCACTTCTGCAACAGGTTGTCCACTTCTGCGCCCTGCCGTAAGTAAGGAGTGGCCCAAATCTGGCTAGCATACATTCCTGCTGGGATAGCATACGTTTTCAAGAGCCAAATGAGCGCATGCAGCCGATTTGAAAGGTTGTGGTCGTGAGCAAAGGTTTTGACACGATAAGTCCCCGCCATGCATGGTTTCAGAGCAGCCTCAGCAGCAGTGGAAAGGTTGAGACGTTTGTCACAGACCATACCCAGATATTTAAAAGAATCAGTGTAGGGCAGGTTTTCACCATCATACAACAGTTGAGGAAGAGTGTCAGCTCTGGAATTGAAGCAGACGACCTCAGACTTTTTTGTGTTGACCGTCAGGCATTTTCTGGTTGCATAACCCTGCAACTTGTTTAACATGGCTTGCATGTGGGTGTGGTTGTTTGCAGTCAAAGCGAGGTCATCTGCATAAAGCATGTGAGAAACATGAAAATTTGGTAAGCCTGTCACCGCTCCTGTTTCCCCATTTGTGATGCAGCCAATGTCATTAACGTAGATTGAGAATAGGAGTGGTGACAGTGGGCACCCTTGTTTAACTCCATGCGTTGGCTGGACACTTGCCCGTTTATCTCCGTCAATAAGGATGTATTTGTCATCTCGGTAGAGGTCTTTAATGATGGAGATAAGCTGGCTGGGCATCTGGCATTTGTGTAAGTGTTCCCACAATCTGTCTCTGGGTATTGAGTCATATGCCTGTTTGAAATCAATAAAGGTGGCATATAAACGTGGGGAGCCTTGAGGTTGAAGTATCTGAGCTGCATGCTTCAGGTGCCTCAAAATAAAAAGTGGCTGTAAGGTGTTGCGGCCTGGGAAAAAGCCAAATTGACTGTCAGGAATAATGTTGTATTTTTCACACCAGTCTTGAACCATGGAGCGGAGGACATTTGTGTACAGGCGGTATAGTGTGTTACTGACTGCAAGCATCCGGTAGTTTGAAGGATGTGTCACAGCGCCCTTTTTGAATATTGGAGCAAGTTTGGCAGCTTTCCATGATGAGGGGATGCGAGCAGTTTTGAGCATAAGCGTGAAGAGTTGTGAAATGTATGGAGCCAGCACATTGTGATGTTCAAGACCTCTGCCATGGCGTCTGGGGACAAGTTTGCACGCATGTTTTATGAAAGAAGGTAGGACTGTGTCAAAGCCAGGTGAAGAGGAACTGCTCATGTTGGAAATGTGCTTAGAGACAAGGGAGGTCAGCTCAGCTTCCCCAGGCAGATTGAAAGGGTGCGGGCCTGTGCCCCCGAATGCTTCATCACGCAAGCCATGAGTGTCATTGTTGGAAACAGAAGGATGGTAGAATAAGTTGTTGATATGATCCTGCCAGGCCTGCTCAGAAATAGGAGTGGTATGGGAGCTCACAGGCTTCTTCAGAAGTTTGTGTACAGCCGGATCTTTCTGGAATAACTTGCGCATGAAATCTATAGCTCGAGTGCGGGTATATCGTCGCTTAGCACGCTGCAGAACAGCTCTGTACTCTCTGTGTAGTTGCTCACAAGCGTGCCTGGCTTGCCCAGTCTTCAATGCAATTGAAAAGGCCTTCTTTCTGGCTGCACACACATCATTGAACCACTCAGGCCGTTTGTGATTTCTGTTGCGCACCATTTGCTGAGAGCGAGGTCTAAGGGCAATCATACCAACATCCGGATGTCTGGCAGCATTAAAAATCCAAGACTTCAGGCAGGTACATGCTCTTTCAGCATCCTGATCTGTGACAGCGGATTCAAAAGCCTCCCTGCTACTCTCATCCCCTTCAATGTGTGCAGCATAAGCTTGTGCTTTATCAGCCCTCCATCGAAATAGGTACCTCTCAGGAAAGTCCTGTAATGTCTCACCGTCAATGGAGTGGAATCGTTTGTCAATGTGCGTTGTATGTGTGTCCGGGGTGCTAAAGGTGATTGTATGAAAGCAGTGGTCTAGACAGATAGGCTCGGTGAGTGTCACTTGCTCTATGAACGAGTACAGGCATTTGGAAACTATAAGGTGATCTGGTCTGCTTCTGCGTGTTTTGTTGTAGCCTATAAAGGAAGGTTGTCCCGAATCTCCAGGCGCTCTCCCAGTGGTAATGATGCAGTTCAGGTTAGATGCCACATCCACAAGGCATTTTCCAGCCCTATTAATGTGTGGGCATTGTGTGGGTCTGTTTCCAGTAAGTTGTGGGTAGGTTGCGAGCAAATCATAGTGCGCGTCCGTAATTTCATTTAAGCACCCTATGTGGGCATTGAAGTCCCCGCAAATGATGACATGTGGTGTCACTGTTTTGGCTAACAAAATCTCCTCACCCAGCGTGTAAAAAAGATTGTCAATTTCCTGAGCAGGCCTAGTGCTGCTTTGAGGGTTTAGGTAGGTGGCACACATCAGGACGTCTTCCTCCAAGTCAAAGAGTCTTTTATCACATCTGATCCAGAGGCCTTGTATGTTTTGAATAGTTTTTTGTAGTGAGCAAAATTCAGCCACTTGATTTGAAGCAAGAACAGCAACTCCATACCCTTTTAATCCTTGATAACCAGTAGGAATGTGTGTCTGTCCAATGAGTGTGTGTTCAGGAAGGTATTGTAGGAGCCTCTGAGTCTCGTTGGTTCTAGTCTCTGTCAAAATTATTATGTGGTGTTTTGAAATCTGCAGCACAAGTTCCTCATGCTTCATATCCTCTTCAGTCGCTGGAATACCATCACAGTTTACTGATAGCAAGTCAAGCCTTGACCGGCCACCCCTTCAGCTCTGATTCACACGACTGGGGCCTGGGTTCCCATTATTGTTGTTGTTGGTGGTGGTGGTGCGCAGCATTTTGCGTGCCCCTCCCGGTCGTTCTTCCTCCCTCTCCCTGACGCCGGTATTCCTTCCATCCATATTGATATCGAGGCGCTCAGTAGGTGGGATGATTGCCTTAATCTTCTCATATATGTATGTGTGTTGCTGGTTCAGAAGGTTGGTAGGGTCAAACTTGAATCCGCCCATGCCCTGATTCAGTTTTTCATCATAAGGGATGTGTTCCCACACAGGGTAAGAGTATGTGAGGGAGTTTCCTGAGCGTGAGAAAGCTTCCTTGCGGTCAGAAAAAGAGAGGAAGAGGTTGCTGCCATTCATACCCTCATGCACCTTCAGGTTTTTCAGCTCATGGTGTTCAGAGATTGTGCTCAGCAGTGAGGTACGAATGGCTTTTACACACTTCTGTCTGGCCAAGGTGACAGTAGTCTTCTCTCGTGTGAGGTACAAGCCACGTGGTAGGAGGTTGCGTCTGCTGTTCACAAAGTTGGTCACAGCCAAGGTCCCAGCCCGTCCAGTCATACCCGTGTCAATACGGAATGCTCCAGCCACTTTGGGGTGCTGGGAAATCTTGGATGTATCGTACTGTAGAGTGTCTGCAATCTTCTGAGGAGTGTCATAGGAAGAGGTTGCACCATCTGCTGGTTTCACAAAGGCATAGCCGGAGATGGCGTCAATGGCGGGTTGTTCTGCTTTGTTTTCCAGGTTCCACAGCTTTTGCAAGTACGTGGGGTCGGCAGTAGGGCCAGAAGAACGTGTGGTAGAAGAACTAGAGACATTACTGCACTTTCCTACTCAAATCAAGATTAGGTTATCTAGGCACCTTATACAGACCCACGTTAGCATTCAAGGTACTCGGAGGAGAACCAAACCATTGCTCAAAGAAAATAAAAATTCAAGAATGCGCTAGAGGAAAGTTGGCCATGTTTCTTTGGTGTCTGCTGGCTTTCAGCTTGGCTCCCAATTAACGCCTAAAAGTTCTTTGCTGAAAGAGCTTGATTCTCTACTGACTCTTTTATATTCATTGAGATGAGCGCAGGCAGGGCAGGCCCGAAATTCATTGTTGTCAACATTACTTCTTTGCTCATCAGTACAGCATCCGAGCTCTGCCATGCATGTTCAGTGATAGGTTCGATGGCAGACATCACAGACTCTAGTTAACCAGTTTTATATATTATAAGGCTAGCAATGGGACGTCCATCATTTTTTGAGCAAGACTCGAATCAGGTGTATTACTTACTTTCTGATATCATGGACGCTTTTTGTGTGGCTGGCAGGGACCAGCAGGCTGAGCAGTCAAACCACCTGGCTGAAGGCCAAAAACCCATGTAACCTAAATTAAACACACTCTGGGTAACCTATACCCCCTGCACTTTAATAAGTTATTCGTCAATCTTTCCCATATCTCCTGGAAAAGACATGCTGACTGCCGGGTAGGTTAGCACGCATGATACCAGAAAAGAAAAACTAGAAAGGAAAAGAAAAACTACGCAGGCAGTGAGAGCACTCCCCACATCAATTAAGGAAAAGAGGATACCTAGGGCCGAGGCACCATGAAACCCCTTCACCAATATAACCAGAGTTGGCAAACCTCACATCAAAATTACTCGACAGAGTGACTACCAAGCTTGCAAGCTCTATGCCCAAAACAAAGAATGAAAGATTTACGCTTGCCGTTCGGCCGTGTGCGTGAAGGAAAGAGCCTCCCAATGACTCCCACCAATAGAGGGCATCTTTTTCCACCCCGGCCACAACCTATGCCCACTTCTTCTTTTTTGCAAAAAACTTGCCACCCCTGTTTCTGCTATCCTCAGTAATTGCACATTTACCCTAACTATGAACATCATGTCCAGTTCAACATAAGTTATGATATAGCAACCCCGGGAGCGCCTCTAGATCTTCACTAGTTCCCTTTTTCTGCCTTCTGGCTACCATAACAATAGCTGGCAGAGGCTCAACCATGCCATACAACCCACTTCCCCAATAACCACTGCTAATATAGAAGCTCACAACCCAACCCAACCTGTCAACTTGCTAACAAGGAATTCAGCAACTCCTTCTGGTCTACTCCTAAAATTACTCTTACACAACAGATAAATATAGTCAAATGCCGCACAGGGACAGTCTACACACAAATGCATGCTATTAGATTCAATAGGTCTTCCACCGATGGAAGATGCCCACTGTGTGATGATATGGACAGCATTAATCATGTCGTCCTCAGATGTCCAAATCCAACTATAGTGGTATGCACACCGACAGACACCATGTTGGCCTTAGCTTCTGTGTCAAAGCCCTTAGCAAAGGCAGGTTTGGCTTATCACTTATTGGTATGGATACCTGCCGTAAGGGTTACAAGGGGAAAAAAGGCCTCAGTCAAGACGTTTGACTGCTAGCCTGTTCATAAATACACATGAGGTCATGAAGAAAAAAAGGAAGTTTGTTGTTATCCTGGTTTAGAAAAGTATTGATATCCTGGGAATTCACATGGTGAATGGTGCCTAGACAGGACATCCTGTGGGAGATGTGGAGGTGTTGGAAAGAGAAGTTGTGCTCAAAAAGTGAGGCATACTTTTGACGGAGAGAGCAGACCTGGGGATTGGAGCATCTGAACAACACATGTTTTTCATCTTGTATGTCATCAGAATCACAGTTATCACAGACCGGAGAAGTACTATTGGACCAAGTAGCCCGTTCAACTCGGAGAGCGTGTACCCGCAGCCTGAATCTGGCAGTGTTGCGAAGGACATGATGGGGAAGATCCAAGTACATGTATTTAGGCATTGTATAAGGTGGGTGAATGGCATGTGCATTTCTGACAGGGAGAGCGCACCATTGATGGTAAGTCAGCCACTTACTGTTGCTTACTCTTGGATCAGGGGCTGTGAATTGGTTCCAATAGCCCAGGTGTCTAGATCTCAGGTCCACCACAAATTGACTGAGGTTCACAGGGTCACAAGCCATAATTTAACGTTTCATCAGATCCGAGTGAGCCAAACCATCCAGCGCAGATAAGAGGTGGGACGTCCAACAAGAATCAGTCATGGAGCTAAGGCTGATGTCAGCATGGAAAACCTTTTTGAGGAGGAGACTGTTGCACTTAGTAAGCGAGTTGTAGAAGCGCATAGTGGCACAAAACCAATTGAACTGAAAGGGTTCAATGCCACATTCTCGTAAAATGCTCCAAGATGGTGTTGTGGATTTCGCTCCAAGAAGATTTCGCAAAACGTTCAGGATCCACTTCTGCAACAGGTTGTCCATTTCTGCGCCCTGCCGTAAGTAAGGAGTGGCCCAAATCTGGCTAGCATACATTTCTTCTGGGATAGCATACGTTTTCAAGAGCCAGATGAGCGCATGCAGCCGATTTGTAAGGATGCCTGCCGTAATGAGAGACTCCTGGATCAGGGGATACAAGTCCCAGAAAACATACCACGAGCCATTCCAGGCTGTTTTTTTCCTAATGGTACTGGCTCCTCTGCTTGGCACCAAAGCCGTCCTGATATTATCTTTGTGAGATCTATTCCAGGCAGACAAGCTCACCTTGATCCTTCAAAAATCCCTCCTCAAGACAGAGACATTCACCTGAACTGAAATTATGTCCAGAGTCCAACCCCTTCATCACTTTGGAAACCGTAGCAACTCAAAATGCTCACGCTATAGCTAAACTTAAAACCCGCAGCTCAAAGAATCCAAATAGGAGCAACAAATTAACTCTACACATCATCCTGATTGGTGCGGCTGGCACTATTTACAATGAGTATACGATCAAACCTCTTGCCAATTTGGGCCTATCCAAACACAAAGCAAAATCCCTAGCTTTCAAGCTGAGCTGTCATGCCATACAGAGACTAACCATTATCATTAACACCAGACATGCTCTTTGCTTACAGGGGGCTTCTGGGGGGTGGTCACTGGGCGTGCGGAAGTGGATACAAGGAGAAGGTGAGTCCGGGCGTCTTGGGGCATGGCCGACAAACCGCCCGATCCTCATTAGTTCAGTCTCTTTCCCTCTCCTAGGCTAGCTGTAGCTAGTGTAGTTTTGAGGGACCTCTGGTGAGGCCCTTGCTAGCTTGATAGTTAAGGGACCTTTCCTTAATGCACGTGGCCTGTGGCCTGCGTAGATTCTACTTACTTCTGCCTTCTGTCATTAGCCTGTGTAGTGAAGGAGGCTCTTGGCTCACCAGACTAGTGCCTCCTGTTCCTTCATGAAAATAGCGAGTGGTTCTGCTGCCTAATTTAGTTGGCATTAGTGCAGAGTTGTCCTGTTCTTGATGTTACCCTATCCTATCCTTACAAATGCAGTAAGCTATGCTTAGTAAGCTTTTCAAAAGTTTTCAAGTTGTGGTGGAGGGGACTCATGGCTCTTTTGAGCCAATGTTTTCTCATTGAATGTAGGGAGCGCTTTCTCTGCCTACATCACTGATGGCATGCTCCTATAATAGCTTTTTCTTTCTTGTTTCACAAGGAGATCTTTCTTGATGCAGATGGATCTCTTTCTCTACCTTGTTTGATGAGTTTTCGTGTGCTGCCCAGGTAGCCCCGCATTTCCTATTGTGCGGGGACTTCAACGCGAAAATTGGTGGATTGAGTGAAGTCTCTGATGCTCATGGTGGCCTCCTCACTGAGTACCCTGCCCTTCTAAATGCCCGTCGATGTAAGTGTGCCAGTATCAACACTGCTGGCAGGCTGCTTATAGATTTTGCCAGCACTGCTGAATGTATAATAGGCACGGGCAGGGTACAAGGAGATGATGGTCAGCCTACTTCTTGTTGGATCCATTGGCCAGAAAGTTGCAAGTAGGCCCGATCATGTGCTGATGTCCGGCAGAGTTTATCAGGCTGCTGAGAGTGTTCACATTCTTCCTGTCAAGCACATGAGTGATCACTGTGTCCTGAGTATGAATTTTCGAGTACATGATGCGGGAAGTGAAGGCACTGACTGGAACTTGCAACCTCCTCATGTATGTAGAGGAGGATGCGGGAGTAAAATGGTTCTGAAATGGAACCCTGAGCGTGCTAAAGAATATGCTGAAGTCCTTGCCAACAACAAAGAAATCCAGGAGCAATTTGAACAGGCAGTTGATGAAGGTGATCATGAGAAGGCTTGCTTTTTCCTGCGCTCTATGATTGTGCATGCTGCGACAGATTATAGAGTTGGCATGTCTAAGAACATCAGTGTCTGTGCACCTCTACGTGCTAGTCGTATTGGTTCTCGCTACCCTCCTTGGTTTGATGCTGTGTGTAAACAGAAAAGGAAGGTTTTTAGGGAGGCTGTGCAAAGCGGCCAGGCTGAGCATGCTTGCAAGTTTGCTCACAAACAATTCCGTGCTACTGCGAGGCGAGCAAAACGTGCTTACACTAAACATCAGAAGGCTGAATTCCTGGGTAGGCTTTACAGTAAAAACCCTGAGTTGCATGCCATGCTGAGGCAACCCAAGCGGGCGCAAACAACACCCTTGGCTGAACCAGCCTGGGTTGTATATTTGAATGAGCATTTTCTTCCTGCTACACATCATCAACCACAGCGTCCCCTTCATGGGCGCCAAGGTCTTTCAGCTAGGGAAATTGCAGTGCCATTAGGACGTAATCACCCTCCTCCTGAAGTTTTGTTGCGGTAAGGTGCCCGTGCTGATTGGATCCCTGAGCCTGATTCTGTATCTACACCGAGCTTGGATACTATGCGCAGTCTGGTCGCGGATCAAATTAAGAAAATGAATGGGAGTGCATCTTCTGTTTTTGATGTCATTGCTGCACCTTTTATTAAAGGCGCTGTTGTCTTGCGGCCCAAACTCAATGGGCGAGGTACAGAGACTGTCAATGTTTTGGAGCCCTTCGTGGCTAAGCTTTTCTAGTTGCTCCATGACAAGGCACGCATCCCTGCTTGTTGGAAGTATGCAAAATTAAGCCCACTGTATAAAAAAGGGCCCCTGCTTAACCCGAACAGCTATCGCATGTTGGCAGTCAGTGGCACTATGTATAGGATGTATGCCAATGTTGTACGTGCTTTACTAACTGACTGGTGCCAGGAGGCTAACAAAATACCAGATACTCAGTTTGGCTTCTATCCTGGCCGTAATACACTTCAGCCTTTGTTTATTCTTCGCCATCTGCAGCATGCTGCACGCACTTTGCGACCAAACAACTCGAGTAGATTGCATGCGGCATTCATAGATTTCAAACAAGCCTACGACACCATTCATAGGGAGGCTCTCTGGCAACACCTCCGCCGCATCAGCATGCCCACTTCTTTGCTGTCGATTATCCAAGACATGTATGCTGCTGATGAGTATGTTTTGAAGGATGGTGCAAAAACTGCACGTATGCATCCTATGTGAGGTATTAAGCAAGGGTGTCCTCTTTCTCCTCTCCTTTTCTCACTTTACATCAATGATGTTGACTTGATTGCTGAGGATGTGAGAGGGGCAGTAACTGGCACAGATAATGTTTGCGTGACCCACATGTTGTATGCTGATGATCTCACATTGCTTTCCAATGAGCCAGGTGCTCTTCAAACCATGTTAAGCAGGCTGAATGTGTATGCTAGGAAGAAGCATCTCGTTATCAACACCTTAAAGTCAGAGGTTGTGCACTTCAACTCAAAAGGAATCAATCTCCCTGTTTTTACGATTGGCAGTGACACTCTTGCTCATAAGGACTCGTTTAAATATCTTGGCATGATGTTTTACAGGACCTTGAACATGGCTAAATCGGCAGAAAATGCAGCTCGTGCTATGCTTACATCTGCTTATAGGATTCGTCGTTTTGTACGTGAGCACACACTTGCAGATAGGCCGCATGCTTCCTTGTGGCTTGCAAAGACGTATGTTATTCCAGCTGGTATGTACGCGAGTCAGGTGTGGGGTACAGGTTTCATGCAGGCAGGCAAAGAGTTCTCTAGTGCTCTGCAAACTTTGCATCTGAATTTCTTGAAAGGTACCTTGGGTGTGAAGCGAACTACCACTAACTGGGCTGTTTTGAGAGAATGTGGGCATCAACCACTGCAGTACTATTGGTTTAGAGCTTCAGTCAAGCTGTACAACAGCATGCTTGGTACAAATATTAGTACTTTACGCCGTGTTATGCAAGCCGATTTGAAGTTACAACCTAAGGATGACAAGTGCTGGACAGCGCAGTTAATTCAAGCCTTCTAAGGTTTGCGTGGTTCTGAAATTTTTGAGCAGGCTGTGAGGTCAGGAGGTGCCATTTCCATGAATGATTTTAGTGCAGACTTGAGGTACAGATTGCAAGGAGTTTGGAGAGAAGCCGAGTCAGTGGATCCAAGGGAAAACAACAAAAAACTAGCTACTTACCAAGCTTGGTTTGCTACTCCTTTTGCTTGCAACGCTCGCCAAACCTATGCACCCCTGCCTTGGTATTTTTTTTTGGATTTGCCTAAGCAAGTTATGCGTAATGTGAGCAGGTTCCGGCTCCGTGCTCATACTTTGAAAGTTGAATCGGCTGTTTGGCAGGATGATGGTACCTCTGTGTGTGACAGGTGTCCTTGCAACCAAACTCAAGATGAAGCACATGTCCTTTTTAACTGTGCTGATGAACACGTTTGTTCTCTGCGCCGCAAGTATCAAGTGCTTTTTGAACCTTACTTCCAGGATATTCTTGAGATGCAACCTTTTTTACTGCATCAAGTGAGCTCTCAATTTGTTCATCAGTCCTTCATCAGCGAAATGCAAAGCTTTTCTTTTTTTATGTCTGAGCTTATGGATTTATTTTTGGCTGGCAGAGACCAGCCACAAAACGATCAGCCAAACGACCTGGCTGAAGGTCACCCCCCATTGTAACCATTGATGCAGATGGCCTGTAATGGACCGCGCCATTTTTGTACTTTGCTTGTAGTTTGGGGTCTGTATCTATAGAGTTTCAGCTTTCACCGTGTCCTTTCTCATTGGACCCTCTTCCTGCTTTCTCTGCTTGCCACACTTATGCACTTTGGCTGTGGTGGAGTGTGTGTGTGTGGGGGGGTGGGAGGTATACAGCCTCAAGCCAAGGTGGCCCCGTTTCCTTGTCTGGTGGAGGGAGTGTTTTACTGCCTGCCAGGAAGGGCTTAGTGTTTTCCTTCCTATTTGACGTTTCTCGCTCTAATATTTCAATACAAAACTCAGAATAGTGGGGGGGCTGAGCAGTACAGGGAGCTGTGAGGGGGGGCAGTAGCTGGGCAGTAAAGGGGGGGGGGGTTGTGTGTGTGGGAAGGTCAAGAAGAGAGTCAGGCAGCAGTTCAGCAGTCATGGAACCTTGTTCGTAATTAATTAATTCATCATGAAGTTTTCTGGAACACTTCCAGAGGCATTTTTGTTTCTGCACCAGATCGCTGGACCGAACCGTCCACCGAACCGTTTTGCACCGTTTAGACGGTTTGAAATTTGAAATAGGGGAAAAAGACGTCAGACGGTACCGTTCCGTCAAATCGTACACCGAACCGTCAACCGACTTTTCACAACCCTGAATATTCTTCATAATAATTGGCATGGTTTTCTGCAGGCACATCCACCCTTTCCAACACACCCTAAGCTTGCTATGAGCGAAGAAGTTACAGAAAGCTCTCAGCAAAGATACCACAGGAACAAATTGCTTGTAAGGTGGACAAGGACGTATTTTGAAAAAATCAAAAATAATTCTGAGCATCATACTCCATTGATTAGGTGCACCGTATTCCAGGTGTGGGGCTAAAGAACATAATGAAATTCAAGGGATGCGCGCATGTTTGTACATGTTTGTACTACTCAAAGGCAGTAGAAAGAAAGAAAAAAGAAAAAAAGTACTTAGTCAGAACGACACTCCCTACAAAGGTATTAAGACTGTATATGCTGTATAACGCACGCTTTCGCACTGTTGCTGACGCACAACGATCTAAGCCCTTAAAAAGAGAAATTAAATGCATGTTAACCCCAGAACCTGGCAAATGTGTGATGTTTGGCAACATATGATGACTTCCCAGACTATCTTGCAGCATGGACCTAACAAAGCATTCCTTGGAGACACACACTGAATGACACAGGCCACGGCGTGAACGTGCACCTTGTGTGCTTCTCCAAGAGCGCACCTGCGATATAGGCAATTTTGCTGAGGCCTTTCTTTTTCCTGCACTTGGCTCCAGGGCACCAAGGTGCGTGGAAACCTACATTGTAGCCCAGATCAGGAAAAGGAGCTGGAGGGATTGCAGCTCACACCGTTTTCTGCACAAAAAGGAGCAGTGATCCTGCTTTTTGCACACGTCCTGCTTGGCGTAGGCTCCCGCACAAAGTCATATGGGGTTAGAAGGCAAGGTATTGCCTTTGAAGGAAGGCATGAGCGACCACCCCACACCCCTCACATGTACACACTCCACTCAGCGGGGGGGCAGGAAGCTGAAAGGGTGTGTTGCTGCCACAGGCCTAGCAGCAGAAGACTGCTTGATGGTGGCCAAGCGCTCGGAAGCCGACGCCAGGTAATCTTTGAGGGGGGGCAAAGAGCCTTCAGGGGCTTCCTTGCGGATGATCTGCAGGGGCACATCAGATGCACAACACAGGTGTGTTGTAGAGGAGTGCAAAAATTGGTTGCTTTGAGGGGGCGCAAGGGGCCTTCAGGGGCTTCTTTGCGGTTGACCTGCAGGGGTACAGCAAATGCGCATCGGGGGCCAACCATAAAAAGCCGCAAGTAAGTTGGAAAGGAGAGCAAACAGCAAATGCCGCGCACTGAGGAGAGTTAGGGAATTGTTTGGGGTACCCTTGTGGACCAATCAAAGGGTGGGGACAGCAATGCAAATGAAGTGATCATGCAGACAGATCATATGTTGATGCAGATGAATCACAGGGTGGTGACAGCAATGCAAATGAAGTAACCATGCAGACAGATCACATGTTGATGCAGATGAATCACAGGGTGGGGACAGCAACACAAAAGCACAAGGCCAATGAGTCTCCATTAGGAGCTGAGTACGAGTGCTCCTTGCCGGAGGGGGGGGGCAGGTTGGCCTGAGGAGCCTCTAGGAAGATCATCTGAACAGAGGAGTGCACAATTGAGTGTGCAAGCGCGCAGGCAATGGACAAGAACCTCAGCCCCTAACAGAAATGCAGTGGTGGACCTCAGTATTTTGTACAGCAATCGTGCCTGGCTAGGCAGCGCTGTACTTGGCTTTCCAAGGAACCAGAGTCCACACAAAGAAAACTTTGCAGAACCTCATTTCTTATCCAGTTACCTCTTCATGTTCACCACTACACCTCACAAAGTACAGCATCATGATATCACAGCAACAAAGGAACAGCTTACCTGCATTGCTTGTAATCTGTCACACAGCATATGCTTGCAAGTCCCTCAGATCTGTGCCACTTCCAGTGCCTGTCACCAGTGGAGGGTCCTACTCTCATCATAAGAACAGCCTGAGCCACCACTGCTCCACACTCCTGTGGTGCATGCCTGCCTGCTGCTGTACTGCATACTCACCACACCACTGCCACACCGCATGCTCGCACTGCCTGCTCACCATACAACTGCCACACTGCATGCTCACCACACCGCTGCCACACTGCATGCTTACACTGCGTGCTCACCACACCACTGCCACACTGCATGCTCACTGCTCCACAGCAAAATGGCATGCTCACTGCACCACTGCCATACTGCATGCTCACCACACCACTGCCATACTGCAAACTCACTGCTCCACTGCAACATTGCATGCTCACTACACAGGTCCCTCAATCCACAGCCATGATGAAGGGTCCGTATCCATTTGAAGACCCCAATCATCCAACAAAACGTCCCCTGTGCGACTGAGAATTAAACGCCCCCCCCCCCCCTGTCTTGCTCGCCCATGCCTGCTCTGCATGCTCACACACATCCTTCAGGTGGTCTCAAAGACAGATTAAAAAAGGTTTCACTCTGGAGTACATTAAGCGTTTGAGCTCCCTTGAAACACTCAAGAAGTTCCTTCCTCCCTCACTCCCTCTGCTCTCTTACCGACATTGCGGATGCCCACATTGATCTCTCAGGCCATCCCAAACAGGATAAAAAGCCCTACTACATAGCACTGTACCAATACTCAAACTCCCTTATGGGAATCAAACGACAACTCCCCGACCTTGCTTGCCTACCGCTGCTCTGCATGCTCGCACACATCTCGTGGATGGCCAAGAGCCATTGAAGGACACCACACAACTGGCTAACTCCTTCTGTTCCAAAGTAATCCCTCCCTCGCCTTGCTTGCCTTCCGCTGCCCCGCATGCTCGCACACAACTCTCAGGTCCCTGCCGCTCGTGGATGGCCAAGAGCCATTGAAGGACACCACACAACTGGCTAACTCCTTCTGTTCCAAAGTGAACCCCCCCTCACCTTGCTTGCCCACCGCCTCTCCGCATGCTCGCACAAATCTCTCAGGTCCCTGCCGCTCGTGGAGGGCCCCGCAGCAGCCGCCAATTGCTGCAGCTCCTTGGGGCTCAATTGCTGTGCATACTGCTTCAAGATGAGTGCACGGCAGCTTTCGTCGGGCACGCCAAACGTAATAGACTGCACACAGAGTAACAGACACGTTGGTGGGTGAGGGATGGGCGCGGGGTGGTTGGGGCTCAGGTGCTGCTCCAGCAGCGAGAGCACGGCATTCCCTGTCAGACATGCAAAAGGTGGAGGAGCGCGCTGGAGCAGGTGTCTCAAAGATACAGTGGTGGGTGAGGGGTTGAGGGTGAACAGGGGCTCAGGTGTGCTTGTGCCTTGTGTGCTGCTTTGGAATGAGTGTAACCGAGCCCAAGCCTTCTCTCTCTTTTGTTTGTGGCCCTTGCAATCTGCACAGCCTATGACCCTCTGTGGGCCCAACCAAGCACGTTGCTTTGTAATGAATGAGTAGCATTTGCTTGGTAGGGCACACTGAAGGTATGTACTGCACAAAGTGCAGAGGCCACAAACAAGAGAGAGAAGGCTTGGGCTCAGCTGATGCGCACAGGCAGCCTCCAGGTGAGCGTGCACCGGTTTTGGTGATGCATGCACATAGCCTTTGTAATGCATGGACTTTGCCTTTGTAATGCATGGACATAGCCTTTGTAATGCATGGACTTAGCCTTTGTAATGCATGCACACGTTGTTTTTGGAGATGCATATGTTTCAAAGCTTTCGTGACGCATGCTTAAACTGTCTACATGCATTACAAAAACTAGCGCACGCCCATCCAGAGGCTGTGTGTGTGTGTGCATCAGCTGAGCCTGAGCCAAACCTCTTCTTGGTGGACAGCTGCAGGCAACCCTCTCAAATGTGTGTGTGGAAGGCTTGAGGGTTAACGTTCACCTCTGATTTGAGGTACGTGTGCGACCTTTTTTTGTTGCACATGCAAAGGGGCATATGTCCTTTAGATGGAGGGGGGAAAGGGTCCCTACAGGCCTATGGATGGAGGGGGGAGAAGCAGTCCCAAGAAGCACGGGACTTTTTCTTGTGGCCATAAGTCCCCCACACAAAAAATCGACTCTGGGGGTACTAGCGGACATTTTCCAGGGTCCAAGGTATGGCAAGGCAGCAATGCGCCTCTTATTCAAGCGTGGAAGTTTGTTTGCAATTGAAAATATAGACAGAAAAGCTGGTCTTGATTGCCAGAAGAAGAAAATTTTCATGTGTATCTCTTGCATGACCTTCCCTTCAGTGAGTATGACTGCCGCCTTATGGCCGTGGCTCATCGCCACATGTACAACACTCACACAAGCTCAAAGCAGCCTGAAACTCCAGGGTAAAGGTCTCCTTTCCAGAAGACAGCTCAACAAGCACCAGACCATGATTGCGCAATGCAAGTATGACTGCGCGGTACTATGCATGACTGCGTGATTCAATGCATAACTGTATGATGCAAGTATGATTGTATAATGCAAGCATGACTGCATGATGCGAGCATGACTTCATGAACAACCACTACCTTGAGCTGGCCCATCAAGGCTGGCTCAAAGTCCAGAGATGTTGAGAATGACGGATCTTCCAAATTTTAGATGTATTTCACACGTTCCTGGCGGTTAAAAAAAAAAGAAACGTCAGGCCACAACAGCAGGCACACCAACCAATTGATCAATAATTGATTACAACCCTGGAACTCACCAGGTCAAAGCGACTCATCAAGGCAGGGTCAAGGTCCACTTTCCTGTTGGTTGCGCCAATGACCACCGCCCTCTTCCCAGCAGCGTCAAAGCCATCCATCTCCCTGCCAAGCCACAAATGTTCGAGAAGAGCAGAGTTATTGCCTCCTACTAGCTGCGCCAATGACCACCGCTCTCTTCTCAGCAGCGTCAAAGCCATCCATCTCCCTGTCAAGCCACGAATGCTCAGGAAGAGCAAAGTTGCTGCCTCCAATATGCTGCACCAATGACCACCGCTCTCTTTTCAGCAGCATCAAAGCCATCCATCTTTGTCAAACCACACATGTTCAGAAGGGCGATTCCTTTGCCAAGACGTCTGGCTTTTGCACCAATTTAGCTCACATGTTGCGTAGGTGATTAAGTGTTAAAAAAAAGTGCGAAGCCAAATCCAATGCTTGGCCTCACCCAGGCAGCGGAGGGTCCTGAGATTAAGCACTCTTGACGGTGGGGGGTCTTTGCCCTTTCCTTACTACAACGCATGAGGTGTCCACACCTTGCGCACTTTTTCCTTTTCCTTTCAGCCCCAAAGGCAATGCACTGTGTCCTTCAAACCACAACCTTTTTTGAGGGTTCTCAATCTAAAATACTTCCTGCTTCAGTGGCGCAACTCGGTGAGAAGCTGGGCACATGCAAGCAAGCCTTGTGCAATTTACCAGAGTCACACTTAAGATTCTTTCCAGCCCCACAGCCACATGCACGACCACCTCTGAAGCACACTCTGTGGTCACCGGGAGGCCCCATGCAAGTCCACAAGAGCACGTTCTAATCACCATCATCCTTCTATCCATCTCAAACCATTCCAACCGTTTGTCCACCACACCACCCATTCCTAAACCACACATTCACTCCATCCATGTTTGAACCACACGTACACACACCCTCACCGACATTCCCATCTACCACCTGGAGGCCTCACACGTCCACAAGAGCATACAGAGAACAACAAATCGCACATCCACGGCCTCTTAAGCCCATAACATACCTGAGCAACACACTCAGTAGGCGCCTGGAGGCCTCATGCATGTCTCCTCGTTCACGGCTACCACCCAAAGAGTCCAACTCATCCTGCAAGCGTGCACAGGGGGTCCATTTCAGCTTGCTTGGTACTGGCGCTCGGGGGGCCGTCATCTTCATCGTGAGTTGCATGCATGGAGAATCAATGACAATGTGACCATTGGTCTCTGTATCAACACTTGTTAGCTGTGCTTCATGCTTGGCTGCTTCATGCTTTGCACCTGATCCCGAGAGAGTAGGACCACAGCTTTATCCTTGCCTCAAAGGCAAGCACCAGGGTTAAAAGCTCCGTCTCAGCTTTTTTTGTCGCGCGGACCTTCTTGCTCAATCAGTCCAGCTCATGCTCGCTAGCACAGATTTTGACTATGAGTAAAGCTGACCCCATCCCAAAGGCCCTGCTCATGCAGAACACAGGAGTACTTGTGCATCAGAGGTGCCGTCCTTGCCAAAGCAGGCCTATCCTTGCGCAATTTTAGCATTCTCTTTTGTTGGTTCATTGCGTATGCATGCACACTATGGCCCTCCTTTTTTTGTTCGCTGCATTCATGAGCAGGTTGATAACCTTCTGCATCTGTCAGCCATACCAGGACACAACTACATGTGCCAATGCTCACACATGCATTGCAGAAATCAATGCATTGATTTCTGCAAGAGAACTTGAATTAAACTTTAGGTAGACACATCATGGTAGATGGGTTTCATGGTAGACACATCAGCCCAGCGTGCATGCCACAAACGAAACTGCCTCGCAGCCATCTTTATGTAAGAGGGGCTGCATTGCTTGCACAAACTGAGACCAGACAAGTACAAGACAAGGCTTCATTTTGCTGACACAACTTATGGCAGGAATTGTCACTTCAGGAATTGTAAAAAAACTCACGCATGGCGCCTGTGGCAGATTTGGAAGGCATGGTGTACATCATCACTGGAACTCATCACTGACTTCACCATTCTTGACACCAAGTGAAAAGGAGAGTGATCAACAATCACACAATCGTTGGCTCTCCATGCATGCGACTCACGATAAAGATGATGGCCCCCCCAAGCGCCTCAGCTGCCTTAAACACCTTTGCCAGCAGGCCCTCACTCTCCCCAAACCACTTGCTCATCACAGCCTGCAGTGTGTGTGTATGTGTATGTGTGTGTGAGTATGTGTGTGTGTGTGAGCGTGTGTGTGTATGTGCATGTGTGTGTGTGTGTGCGTATGTGTGTGTGTGTGTGTGAGTGTGTGTGTGTGTGTGTGTGTGTGTGTGTGTGTGTGTGTGTGTGTGTGTGTGCGTGTGTGTGAGCGTGTGTGCGCACGTGAAGGCACACCCAGAAACAGATTCTACTCCGATGGAACATACACCAAGGGGACGCACCTCCAATGGAACATGCACCAAAAACACACGCCTCTTGAAAATGATAGATGGGACTTGCACCACATCCTGATAATTTGCGCACCATGTCCGCTACATTTCATTCTCCCCTGCCTAGATAAGCCCCCTCCTATTTCAAACATGCCTTCTTTTCCATTACAGTATTGTTTGGGCAGCGACCACAGCAAAAAAGAAGGCCACTTTCAAGTAGGAGGGGGCTTGGCAAGGCAGGGGGGGAAATGAAACGTAGCGGGCGGGAAGGTAGGAAGCCATCAGGATAGGGTGCAGGTCCCCCCCGTTGTATTCCACCTCTGATGGGACATACAATTTGGGGATGCACCTTCAAGGAAACATATGCCAAGGGGATGCATCTTCAATGGAACATACACCAAGGAGACGCACCTCCAATGGAACACACACCAAGGAGACGCACCTCCAATGGAACATACACCAAGGGGACTGATGCTTGACTGCTGATTACACGCGCGCTGGTAGTCTTGCCTGCATATCACACGACCCATACCACTTTTTTTTCCTGTTTTGAAAGAAGACAAGAGTTATCTATGCACGAAGCAATCTATGACATCATGTATGAAATCATGCTGAATGCACAAGGTAACTCGCATCCGACTTCTCTCCTGTGGTGCAGCTTCCTTTTAATGCTCCTCTGCTTCCTGACCGCAGAGCATTTACGAAAAGGTCCAAGCCTTCTTATTCCGTTGGCAAAGACAATGGGATAAGCATTGCGGCGTTGAAGCGTGCACAGAAGACAGAAGAAGCTTTCAAGATGTGTTATAAGGAGGGGAGTTTGCAGCGCACGTGTGTACGCACACCCACTTATACCCACACCCATACCCACACCCGCACACGACTCCAGGGGAGGTTAGCATGGTCCTCACAAGGAGCATAAGACGGAGACACACCAGCAAAAAGCACAGCACTATCGTGTTCTTGGCAACAATGCAACATTCAAAGGTTCTGTATCTTTCCCGTACCCTACCAGCAAAAAGCAACGAAATAGTATCGTGTTCTTGGCAACAATGCAACATTCAAAGGTTCTGTACCTTCCCCGTACCCTACCAGCAAAAAGCAAAGAAGTAGTATCGTGTTCTTGGCAACAATGCAACATTCAAAGGTTATGTATCTTCCCCGTACCCTACCAGCAAAAAGCAGAGAAGTAGTATCATGTTCTTGGCAACAATGCAACATTCAAAGGTTCTGTATCTTCCCCGTACCCTACCAGCAAACAGCAAAAAAGTAGTATCATGTTCTTGGCAACAATGCAACATTCAAAGGTTCTGTATCTTCCCCGTACCCTACCTGTACCAGGGGGCCCCTCAAACAAGACAGCACGAGGGCGGTTGCTGGCAGGCAGTTGCCGCGTGGCCTGTAGCAAATGAGACATGAAACCATAAGCAAAAACAAAAAGAAAAGGGACGCAACCACCGTCAGCGCCTGTGTCACACGCTTTAGCAGGTGCATCAGTCAGGGAGATAGTGAAAAGGCTGATGTTATTTCACAGGTCAGCATTGGGTCAGAATTGGAGAGTTTGGAAGGGATGGCCTGGTTGCTTGTAGCATCAGCCTCACACGCCACAGTTTCAACAGTGCCACAATGTCGACAGTGTGTCACAAGTATTAAAGTGCCTCACGCGCCACAGTTTCAACAGTGCCACAATGTCGACAGTGTGTCACAAGTATTAAAGTGCCTCACGCGCCACAGTTTCAACAATGTGTGTCACAAGCGTCAAAGAGCAGAGGCCATATGTCACAGGTTACAGAAGCAAAGAAATCCCCAGTCAAAACAACCGACTGCTGGTCTAGCTACACCTAGGTGCAGTAGAGGAGCAGAGGCTACACCGTCACCCACCTTGGTCACACTTTCATACACATCCGGGCGCAGCAGGGGGAGCAGCAGGCAGTCCTCAATCATGCGCTTCTGCTCCTCATAGCCTGAGGCATGCAACGTATGGTGTACACAGCACAACAGAAAAAGTTAGTTGAGGCCACTGCATGTGACAGTCCTGGATAATGTGCATCTGCTCCTCATAGCCTGAGGCATGCAGCGTATGGTGCACACAGCATCACACAAAAGCCAGAGGTAACTACACGTGACAATTTTGGATCATGCGCTCCTGCTCTTCACAGCTTCAAGCATGCAGATGATACACACAAAAAATCAGAGGCCACTGCATGTGAGAGTCCTCGATCATGCGCTCCTGCTCCTTATAGCCTAAAGCATGCAAAGAAAAAAGAGAAGACTACGCCGGCCCCTGAAGCCGCATGTATTTAGGAAGGTTCCTTTATTAGCAAGCTAGCAAGGGTCTCAGCCTGAAGCATATGACGGTCCTTGATCACGTGCTTCTGCTCCTCATAGCCTGCCTGAGGCATGCTACGTGGTGCATATGGCACATGTTTGAGGCCATTGCATGTGAAGCACACACACACACGACATACATGCACACAGTTTACATGGGAGGAGACTATCAGGAAAATGGCCTCATATTCCAGACAGAAAAATTCATGCACGACAAGGTGCAATGAGAATAAGCAGCTGGTGATCCGCAGGAGGTATTAACATGTTGACAAACGCACGAAGATGACGCATGAGGTTGATACGTAAACCAGGAATAAACATGTTGGCAAATACATGAAGTTGATTCCTGGATTTCACATACACATACACACCTGCCAAACCACCCCAGTCCAGTTTGTCTTTCTTGCCTGGTGGATATACATGCGCGCCCATGCCCTGCGTGCGCATGAGCGGATATCGTCATCTCTGTACATACTGCCCACTTACACGTGCGTTTTATTGCATGTGCTTGGGCAAGCAAGCATGTGTGTGAGCATGTGTGTGAGATGTGTTGTGTGTGTGTCCCTTTTCCATTCTGGCTTCATGGACGGTCGCAACCTCAAGGTCCGTACCAACATACATCTCAAGGGAGCAGGCATCTGCAAAGATTCCACGGCATTGTACATTCAAATAAACAAAGCGGTTGAATGAATACTGAAGGTATTGACTTAATAATGTGGCCTGACTGAGAAGCTAGGTCAAGCCTGTCAGTGAGGGCCTTGGTCCACCTTAAGTACTCAACAATTCATTGAATTACAATACCATGGAGGCTTTGCAGATATCTGCTACTCTAATGTGTATGTGGGCATGAACCTTGGGGTTGCAAATGTCCATGAAGCCAATATGGCGATAGGACAAGCCTGTTAGCCAGGGCACAATTCCACCCTGGGCACCCCAACACAGATTTGGAAAAGAATCTCTGCAGCTGCTGGACCTGCCCATGCAACCCTCAGGACAGCAACCACGCGTCCCCAAAGACAATCGAGCCTCAAGCCAGATGCAAGCCACTGACCTCCGCTTTTCATACACCCCAGATCTAAAACCTCCTGAGAAATAACCCACCCGCAGCTGCTTGGCTGCCTGTGCTGCTTGTGGACTGCCCCAACCATAGCCACCTCCCTCACTGGCTTCATTTGTTTTGAGCACACCAGAGCTAGCTCCTCTGGATCCCACCTGCAGCTGCTTGACCGCCTGTGCAGCCTGCGGGCTGCCCCAGTCGTAACCGCCCTCCTCCTCTGCCGGCCTGCCCTTTCCTCCCGGGCCTAAACGCTGGGGCCTGCTAGGGGTTTATGGCACAGGTACAAATGTGCAGCAGTACAGGCGAGCATCACATCAGGCAAGCAGTCGTGTACTAAGATAAACACACACGCACACAAGGCACACACACATGGAACAAACACACGCACGCACACACACACACACACGCACACAAACACACACACACGTACACAACACAGTCACGCACACACAAGCCTGCACTGCGTTTGACGAGCCATGCTTGCTGTGGCTGCCCCCCCGCAAAGTGGCAACAAAGCCATGCTGCCCATACCCCACCAAGCAACTACTTGGTAAATTAAAAGTCCCATCGAACAATACAAAAAGCACCTCATTATTTCACTTATTTTTTTCTGGCACTGCTTGCATTCCAGGTAAGGGCCTGGCGCCATGTTTTGCCAAGCAAAGAAAAAGAGGAGGAAAGACCATGCCAGCCCAGAAAACAGCCGCATGCATGAAGGAAGGGTCGCCAAGCTCAATGAAAAGTAGAGGGTGCAGTTATGGTATGAAGGGAGCCTGCAAAGGGGGCTCTGCAAAGCAACATCGGATGCCTATTGAGCCCAGTGCCAGCGCCATGAGTGATTGCCGTGAGTGATTGCCGCGAGTGATTGCCGTGAGTCCAGAGCACCCCTGTTTCTAAAATTGAAGCAACAAAAAAGGTAAAAAAGGACCCCCACTTGCTGGCTCAGTGCCAGATCCATGGCAGGTGCGTAGGATCTCATGTGCACAAGAATGCATACACAAGCGCACATACACGCGCACACACACAGATGCTCTCACCTTTGTGCCGGGAGGTCGTCATGAACGCCGCCAGGCCACTCAGCGGCTTCCCCTTCCTCCGCTTCTCCAAACACACCTTGATGCTGCTCCATGGCCTCCGCCATCAGCTGCACAAAGGATTTAACAGCAGAAATGCCTGACTAAGAGAAGCGTCAAAGTGTCAAAGGCAGGCCACCAGCAGCCTGTCATTAAATGCACAGGCTTTCATACAATATTGTTTTTTCACTCCGCAAAATCCATTTTTTTAAGAGTTTGCTGTTACTTTAAGGCTCTTCCAATTAGTTGCTATCCTGCCAATCCTATGTGCCAGCAAAACAAAACAGCATTGTTGGACTGTGATGCAACCACCTTGGCAGCGCAGCAGGACAACCATGACATGCAGCACGGCAACTGTGGCACACGTGCATCAACCAATCCGTTGCGGGTATGACAGCCAAACAAACACGTGCCACGTGCACACGCACCTGCTGCATGATGCTGTGCATGCATCAATCCGTTGCGGGTATGACAGCCAAACAAACATGTGCCACGTGCACACGCACCAGCTGCATGATGCTGTGCATGCATCAATCCGTTGCGGGTATGACAGCCAAACAAACATGCGCCACGTGCACACGCACCTGCTGCATGATGCTGTGCATGCATCAATCCGTTGTGGGTATGACAGCCAAACAAAGATGCGCCACGTGCACACACACCTGCTGCATGATGCTGTGCATGCATCAATCCGTTGCGGGTATGACAGCCAAACAAACATGCGCCACGTGCACACGCACCTGCTGCATGATGCTGTGCATGCCGCCTACCATCATGCCCCCCAGCATGCCCTCCATCTCTCTCTGCATCTCATCAAAAATGCTGCCCCCCATGACCCCCATGTTGCTGCTGTCGCTGTAAAAGTGGCCCCCAGAGCCAAAGGGTCCTTGGTTTAAGCTGCCTTTCTGAGGGGATGCAAAGCTCAGGTTTGCTGTGCGCACCAGCTGTGCAAGTGAATCCAACTCCTGCGTGTGTGAACAAGCGAAATAAGACATGGATGCAGTCACAGAGCGTTCTAGGCCATTCTTCCAGGGAACACCTGGCTCAGATTTGCAGCTCCCACCAGCTGCGTGAGTGCATCCAGCTCCTGCGTGTTTGGACACGGACAACCACACACAATCACATAGCTCACATCTGCACATACATAAGCACAAATCAGGTTTATATTGCGCACCAGCTGCGCGAGTGCATCAAACTCCTCCAGGAACTCAACAAATAATTAAAGAATCAAAGGGTTCATTCAAATCAGGTTGCCCTTTTGGAAAGGGCACAGCTCAGTTTGCAGTGCGCACCAGCTGTGCAAGTGACTCCAGCTCCTGCATTTTTGAACATTACAAATAACACAAACTTGCACGCACTCATCCAACAGTCTGGAATTCTGGTTATATTTTGGTTGCGTTGTGAGATGCATGAGAAATGTTGTTTTACAGCAAAGCATAAAAAGGAAAAAACCAAGCCCGAGGCAAGTTGAAGAGAACTGGAAGTACAAAGAGATGGAAAAGAGA
The DNA here is from genome assembly GCA_914767535.2 of Dunaliella primolecta. Lineage (NCBI taxonomy): Eukaryota > Viridiplantae > Chlorophyta > Chlorophyceae > Chlamydomonadales > Dunaliellaceae > Dunaliella > Dunaliella primolecta. The sequence goes on along the minus strand of OU611764.1, from coordinate 489,080 downwards.
AGCCAGAGAACAGGTAAAAAGGAGGTCACCAATCTCACTTCCTGCGACCTCCAAGAACCTGAATCCTTATGCAGAATGCATAGAACTCAGTGATTTATAAGGGGACACAAAGCGTCTCAGGTCCATTATGTGCCCCATTTGCACTGGTGGACCCTGCAAGGGTGCATGCATGCAAGAACACACTGCAGTGCTGTGCAACAACATACTGCAGTGCTGCGCACCAACCAGATCCTGTGCCGTGTGCTCAAGCTACAGATCACCGATGCGAATCTCCGGTTTTGGATCACCAACGTGGCTCAAAGGCATCAGGGCTGAGCCTGCCTGTCAACATTGCTGCCAAGCTAAAGACCCACTCAGTGCAAGCCTGCTGATGCCATTCCCGGTTCCAAAAGGTAACACGCAAAGTCATGCTTTTCTGTGAGCATTATTGAAGCGCAGCTGTTGTTGCCATCAACTTGCACCATATAGCTCTGAGGCATCAGGGCTTAGCCATTAGCTTGGGGGTGCTAGCAAGCACAGGCCTAACCCAACTGGATGATTCAGTATGCTACTGCGCATGCCATGCCGAAGTTAGAGTGTGAGTGCCATGCCTGAGAGCAAACATCCTCTAAGGCAATTCCTGACCTTCCTTCCCCTGCAAGCATTCATGGATTTTGGGACTGGCAGCAGTCTTGGTGCCAGATCCAGCGTGCCAAAGATGCCAACCCGGTTTAATTTGCAGGATCGCAAGGGCCTTACAAGATTTAAAGACCCAGAGAAGCAGAATTCCAATATTCCAGCTCACGTCACTCAGTCACTAAGTGTTTGGGATGTGATGGGCCCACGGTCATACGGTCTTTGAAGCAACATGGCTTTTTTTTGTCAATCAATGTGGGGAGCGGGTCACTGCCTTTGAACTTTTTGTTTATAGATAACCAGCCACACGGATCCCTTCAGTCACAGAGTCTTTGGGCTTCCTAAGCAGCTCTTATCATGGATCAGGCACATGAGGCACATCCATTTTGCCTGCACGGCGTTACTGCTTGGGATGAATTCCTTCAAAGTTTGGGCTTGAGAATTGAAGCCGGATTTCTTGAAATGGGTAGCATACTCATACATGCGCAGGAATGAGTCAGCTGTGTAGCACCTTTTCCGCAGCACTAAACTGATAGCCCAGGTGCCAAAGAGCAACAGAGGAGCATGTACAACTTGTCAAGAGCATGTGCATCTCCCCAATGGTAAGAAGGTCAAGAATATCCTGGCAAGATGCCACTGCTGCTGCTGCTGATGTGCCAGGTTCTGATAATGTTAATACCAATGTGCAAGTTAAAGAAAGTATTTGCTTTCAATATGTCCCTGTGCCTCCAACAACATTCTAGAATCACAGGTAGTCGTGGAACTGCATAGCACATTTAATCACTCCTACATGCCAACTCATGGTTGACATTTAGTGTTCCTCATTTTATTCACAATTCACTCAGTGATGTCTTAATCCCTAGGTATCATGCCACTCACTCACACAACGGAAATTGGATGAATTGGTTGCAAGCAAAAGGGGGGAGCGAGCTGTATGATTTGAGTGACTGATGCAGCTATTTCAGGATAGGCCAAACAAGCTGTGTTGGCACGAGCCTCTGAGATTGCCATAGCTGGTGGCAGTGACCAGCATATTTATAAAATGACAGCAGCCTGTTAGCAGGCCAGCTTGGTTTCTGGCAAAGCTTGTACAACACCTACCAGGGAGTGCAGCCAAGCTCATCCAAAAGGGGCAACCATGACCCCTTGACACATACGCGCACACACATATACACACATGCACACATACACACACATACACACACTCTACAAACCTGCAGCAACGCGCCGTATGGCGCCCGCTCTGTGATCACCAAGCCCCCCCCCCCCCCCCCCCCCCCTTTACACACCTACACACCCACACACCTGCTGGGAGAAGCCGTGTGGCCCCCGCTTTGTGATCACCAGAGAGCCGAGGTCCGAGCTACCTGGGGGGGGCATGTGCAGGCGTGCCGTAACGTGGCCCCCCCCAGACCCACTGCTGCCGGCTTTGCCGCCTTTGCTGCCCTCCTCATGCACATCCAGGTGCACAGTGCGCGCAGCACCTGAGCTGTGCGTCTGCAAAGCAATCAAGGGGGTTCATGCCTGCATGATTGTTAAAGCAGCTAAGAAATGTATTTGCAGCTGCTGCCCTCCGCTTTTCGTGCACATCCAAGTGCACAGTGCGCGAAGCACCTGAGATGTGTGTCTGTAAGGGAGCTGAGGGGGCTTATGCCTGCATGATTGTTCAAACAGCTGGGAAAACGTATTTGCAGCTGGTGCCCTTCACTCTTCATGCACACCCAGGTGCACGGGGCGCGCAGCACATGAGCTGCATATCTGCAAGGCAGTGGGAGGAGCCCGCTCATTCATTTATTCATCCATCCATCCATTCATTCGTTCATTTGTTTGTTTGTGACATCTGATGGTCATTGAGGATGTTGTCGTTGCTGTCACTGCTGCCCTCTAGTACCCAAGCTGTGCGCCTGCAAGGCAGCCCACGCAGTTCACTTGTGCGTATTTTCGTGGCATCTGGGATACTGTCTCTATAGCTGCCGCCCTTCACACAGACATCCAGGTGAATGGTGTGTGCCTCGTGCAGGTGCAGGTGCTGAGCATGGCGCAGGTGCAGGCGCCATGCAGTTCCTGAGCACGAGCATACAGCCTGTATGATACAGGTGTTTAAGCAAGGGTAGCTTCACGGCACCAAGCTAACCCACAAGAATGGTAGGGAGTTGGGACCTGATCTGGCTTCTGCTGCTTCTGTTCTTGTGCACAACTGCATGCACAGTGCCAACAGTGCCTGGCTCAGTAGGGGTGAGGGCTGCTGCCTAGCAGTTGCGCGCTTTGATCAATGGCTTCCTTGTAGACCTGCAACCCTGCAGTGGCAGCACAGGATGGCTACAGACACCCAGGAACCAAAACTCAGTTGCGCATCCACATGGAATTCCTGCAGGCGCTGCCCTTCCCTTCTTCCTGGACATTATAGAGACAGTCCCAGTGGGGTAACCTTTTCCTAGACACCAAGATCTTACCGGAACGCACGCACACAACGACCCATGCACTCAAACACACAACCACCCACGCACTAGCACAAAACCATCCCTGCACTCATGCACACAGCCATCCATGCACACTCCCGCACACAGCCATCCATGCACACTCACGCACAAAACTACACATGCACTTGTGCACACAGCTACCCATGCACACTCACTCACACGACCACCCATGCGCTCACGCACATAGCCATGCATGCACTCTCATGCACAACCTTTCATTCATGCACACTCACGCACACAACCTTTCATCCACGCACACGCACACGCATGTACCTCACCTGCATGCTACTTGACCGTGACCCTGCTCCTCCTTTTCTGCTGGCAAAGCCCTCCAGCAGCTCTGCCAGCACAGCGTTTGCGTCAGCACCTTCCCGGAGTGGAACCACCACCTCCACACCATCTGCCCCCAGCGTGCTGACCTGCATCACACAAATGGTGACGCATGCATCAGATGGGATGGACTCACATCCGATGGAGGGTATGACATACTTCACATGATTTGGCTGTTTGTGATGCCAGAACAGGAGAGACTGAAGGCGGCACCACCACCACCACCACCACAGCACTTGCTTCCAGTGTGCTGACCAGCACCACACGCCAAACATTTTGAGGCTGAATTTGAGAACAGAGACACAGAAGAAGCTTGAAAATGGGGGTATTTGAGTCTGCACACGGCACAGAGGCATTGTGCTTCACCTGCTTTCTACTCCTGAGCAGCACTTCCATACCATCTGCTCCTAGAGTGCTGACCATCATGTATGCCCAGGTTTTCATGCAGGTACAATTACATGATGCTCCAGACTAGGCAGATACAAATGCATGATGCACAGGACATAGGCAGGAAAAAATGCATGATGCAAAGCACTTGGGTGTATCCAAATGCATGATCTGCAGCAGTTGGGCAAATCCCAATGCACAATGCTTTTGAATTGGACACATTGTTGCACTTGTATGAGCCCTAAAGTGGAGCCAGTAATACAAGGATGCCATTTCAAAGGGCTGCGCTCACCTTGCACATGCGCTGCAGCTTGTAAGCATACCATGGAACAAGCCATGGTGTAAGACTTAAAATTGTACTATAATCAATGCACTCACGGTTTGTGAACATTTGCTCATTTGTGCAGATGAGCTTGGAAGGCAGTGGTGCATAGAGTAGTCATTTTCTTATTCATGAGTGCACGCGCGGCTCACCTTTGGGGGCTTCCCAACCAGTGGTGCAGAGCGTCTGGGGAGCCTCGCGTTCAGGCGTTGCAGGTCTTCACTTACTTCCTCCCAAGCAGTATCCACAGAGGCCTGCCAGTACACACATAGGAGCATTGGGAAAGCCACATAGAAGACCTCATCCTCAAGTACACTAAACATTCACATGATTAGGCAGGCTGAGGTCTCACGGGTATGGACTCAACAAAAGGCCTGCCAGCACACACAGGAGCACTGAGAAGGCCACTCACAGGAACTTTCCCACAGGAACCTTCCCTTGAAATTCACGTATTTGACTAGGTTACAGCGAATGGTGTGCGCTGAAGGAGGCCTGCCAGCATATGCACAGGTGCGTCAGAAGGTCACCACAGAGACCGCACTACATCAACACATCACCAAGATATTCTGCACTCAAGTAGGCCACTTACAATAAATTTTCCTCAAATACTCTCGAGATTCACGCAATTGATTAGGCTACAGCAAATGGTGTGCGCTGAAGGAGGCCTGCCAGCACGCACCATGCATAGGTGCATCAGACGGTCACCTCAGAGACCGCACTACATCAACACATCACCAAGATATTCTGTGCTCACACAAATGATGGGGCCGTGGCTGAGGCTCTCACTTTGATTGACCCATTACTGAGGCAATCTGCACCCTCACAAATGACCAGCCACAGCCTGATCACATATGCTTGCTGTGCACAAGGGGGCAAGCCCTGATTCGAGCAAGCAAGACACCCGCTCTCCTCTCCACGCGCTGGAGAAAAGAATGGAGCCAGTGATGCAAGCCTAGGGACAGCCGAAAAGCTTCCTCTTTAGGCAGCAACAAACCGGAAATGAGTGCACACATGTCCTTGCGACAACGAGGCAAGAAGGTCTTCGGTGTCCTCCATTGTGGATTGAAATCCTTCATGATGATCCCACGCCAAAAAGAGGCGCTTGCAGTTTGCTGTACTGCTTGCACACAGCAGGGAACATGCAGGGAACATGTGTCCTCGTGCCCCTCAACACACACAGGACCTTCGCATTGTCCGGTGGCCCGCCACTTGTTGACCTAGATCTGACCAACCCTGCGGCAGATGTGGCTGTGCCTTCAGCGCACACCCGGCACAAGCGAGCCATCCCTGGCAGCCTTATTTTCAAAGAGGCAAGCAGGACAGAAACCCGCAGGGATAAGCTTTGTAAACAGAGTCATGCAGTCATACCAAACCCCTTGTAGCCTGAGCTGAAAGTGGAGGTGCCCTAGAAAATGCGCACGAACTCACACACACACACACACACACACGCACACACACACAGACCTGTGCTGCTGCCACAGGCGAGGGCGGGCCTGCCTCTGCTAAGGAGGCCTTGGTGCCCCAGCCCATTACAGAGGCCGCTACCACAGCTGCTGCTGCTGCCCCCATGTTAGGCCAAGCCCACGGGCCATTGCTGCCCCAGCCATGGTGTTGGTGACTGCTTCCACCACCTGTGCCTGTGTGTTCCAAGCACGAAAAGCCACCAACAATGTTTGTTGGGCTGCTGCTGCTTCAGCTGCAGCCATGGTGTTAATGATTGCTTTCACCACCTGTGTCTGCGAGTTCCAAGCATGAAAAACCAACAGCGATGTTTGCTGGGCTGCTGCTGCTGCTGCTTCAGCTGCAGCCATGATGTTGGTGATTGCTTTCACCACCTGTGCCTGTGAGTTCCAAGCATGAAAAGCAATCAAAAATGTCTGTTGGGCTGCTGCTGCTGCCGCTGCTGCTTCAGCTGCAGCCATGGTGTTGGTGACTGCTGCCGTCACCTGTGCCTGTCCACAGCTCAAAGCAAGAAACCATCAACAACGAGATCCATTCAAGGCAGGGCGGTTGTTGGGCCACTGCTGCTCTGTTGAAGGCCGTAGCAGCAATGGTGAGTGCTGCATGCGCCATCCCCTTTGCCTTTTGCTTCAGCTAAGCTGCCCTCGTAGGCAGGTACAGCTATGTAACCCTATCCTATCCTATTCATCCCCTTTTGCCCGTGCCTTCAAAACATACACATGGAAATGCATCAGCAGTGGCAGCCATTTAGTAAACCGGGCCAACGCCGCTACCGCTGCTGCTACTGCTGCTGATGATGATGATGATCAGTGTTGCTGCCGTCATTTCTGCCCAAGGTTGCAAGTCTTTGCAAAAAAAACAATGATCACAATGATAGCAGTCCAGTGTAAGGGGGCACTCTGAGATTGAGGGGTATGGGTGCATGGAAAAGGTGCTGATCCAGAGATAAGACTTCAGTTAAGAAAAAAAAAGTATTATTAAAGGACAAGAGGGCAGGAAAAGACTCAAGTTCAAAAGAAAAACATGGGAGTTTGAAAGAGGTAACGGTTCCGTCTGTGTTTGTTCAGTGGGTTGAGAAAGTGCCAGCTGCAATGCTACCTTCAGACAATGGACCAGCAAGGCTTGCAGTGCACAAACTGCAGCTTGCTGAGGAGTTGGTCCCGATCCTGATCATGTTCTTTCACAAAGAATAAAAAAGAGAAGGCCGAGAGGAACAAAAAAACGGCGAGCATCAAGGGAAGGATCTCTAACGAGCACGCTAGCAAGGGTTGAATTTAAGGGAGCTAAAATCTGAGCCAGACACAGTTAGTCAAGGAAACAGCCAGAGACGAACTTCATGGGGACCTGGAGGGTCGTCATGCAGTGGAGAACCAATGACCTTGTCCATACTGTGGAAGCTCCTGCACCTTCGTGCAGCTTTGTGAAAGCTCCTGCAGAGGACAACTGATGTCCATACTGTGAGAGCCCCATCCCAAGAAAGCCTTGCTGTATTGTCAGAAACACTGTATACAAAGTGTTGGATCGACGGAAAAGCAGCTTGTGCCGTGACAGAGGTTCCTATCCGACAAGCAGCCATGATGCCATCCAATTCCCTGAGGCACTGCGCATGGGCACTGCTCAAGCTGCCCACCCACACTGTGACCCAAGTCGTTAACTTGGAGGAGGCTTGCAGTTTCATTGAACACCCAGGGGCCATCCAAGTCCCTGAGGCACTGCGCATGGGCGCTGCTCAAGCTGCCCACCCACACTGTGACCCAAGTCGTTAACTTGGAGGAGGCTTGCAGTTTCATTGAACACCCAGGGGCCATCCAAGTCCCTGAAGCACTGCGCATGGGCGCTGCTCAAGCTGCCCACCCACACTGTGACCCAAGTCGTTAACTTGGAGGAGGCTTGCAGTTTCATTGAACACCCAGGGGCCATCCAAGTCCCTGAGGCACTGCGCATGGGCGCTGCTCAAGCTGCCCACCCACACTGTGACCCAAGTCGTTAACTTGGAGGAGGCTTGCAGTTTCATTGAACACCCAGGGGCCATCCAAGTCCCTGAGGCACTGCGCATGGGCGCTGCTCAAGCTGCCCACCCACACTGTGACCCAAGTCGTTAACTTGGAGGAGGCTTGCAGTTTCATTGAACACCCAGGGGCCATCCAAGTCCCTGAGGCACTGCGCATGGGCGCTGCTCAAGCTGCCCACCCACACTGTGACCCAAGTCGTTAACTTGGAGGAGGCTTGCAGTTTCATTGAACACCCAGGGGCCATCCAAGTCCCTGAGGCACTGCGCATGGGCGCTGCTCAAGCTGCCCACCCACACTGTGACCCAAGTCGTTAACTTGGAGGAGGCTTGCAGTTTCATTGAACACCCAGGGGCCATCCAAGTCCCTGAGGCACTGCGCATGGGCGCTGCTCAAGCTGCCCACCCACACTGTGACCCAAGTCGTTAACTTGGAGGAGGCTTGCAGTTTCATTGAACACCCAGGGGCCATCCAAGTCCCTGAGGCACTGCGCATGGGCGCTGCTCAAGCTGCCCACCCACACTGTGACCCAAGTCGTTAACTTGGAGGAGGCTTGCAGTTTCATTGAACACCCAGGGGCCATCCAAGTCCCTGAGGCACTGCGCATGGGCGCTGCTCAAGCTGCCCACCCACACTGTGACCCAAGTCGTTAACTTGGAGGAGGCTTGCAGTTTCATTGAACACCCAGGGGCCATCCAAGTCCCTGAGGCACTGCGCATGGGCGCTGCTCAAGCTGCCCACCCACACTGTGACCCAAGTCGTTAACTTGGAGGAGGCTTGCAGTTTCATTGAACACCCAGGGGCCATCCAAGTCCCTGAGGCACTGCGCATGGGCGCTGCTCAAGCTGCCCACCCACACTGTGACCCAAGTCGTTAACTTGGAGGAGGCTTGCAGTTTCATTGAACACCCAGGGGCCATCCAAGTCCCTGAGGCACTGCGCATGGGCGCTGCTCAAGCTGCCCACCCACACTGTGACCCAAGTCGTTAACTTGGAGGAGGCTTGCAGTTTCATTGAACACCCAGGGGCCATCCAAGTCCCTGAGGCACTGCGCATGGGCGCTGCTCAAGCTGCCCACCCACACTGTGACCCAAGTCGTTAACTTGGAGGAGGCTTGCAGTTTCATTGAACACCCAGGGGCCATCCAAGTCCCTGAGGCACTGCGCATGGGCGCTGCTCAAGCTGCCCACCCACACTGTGACCCAAGTCGTTAACTTGGAGGAGGCTTGCAGTTTCATTGAACACCCAGGGGCCATCCAAGTCCCTGAGGCACTGCGCATGGGCGCTGCTCAAGCTGCCCACCCACACTGTGACCCAAGTCGTTAACTTGGAGGAGGCTTGCAGTTTCATTGAACACCCAGGGGCCATCCAAGTCCCTGAGGCACTGCGCATGGGCGCTGCTCAAGCTGCCCACCCACACTGTGACCCAAGTCGTTAACTTGGAGGAGGCTTGCAGTTTCATTGAACACCCAGGGGCCATCCAAGTCCCTGAGGCACTGCGCATGGGCGCTGCTCAAGCTGCCCACCCACACTGTGACCCAAGTCGTTAACTTGGAGGAGGCTTGCAGTTTCATTGAACACCCAGGGGCCATCCAAGTCCCTGAGGCACTGCGCATGGGCGCTGCTCAAGCTGCCCACCCACACTGTGACCCAAGTCGTTAACTTGGAGGAGGCTTGCAGTTTCATTGAACACCCAGGGGCCATCCAAGTCCCTGAGGCACTGCGCATGGGCGCTGCTCAAGCTGCCCACCCACACTGTGACCCAAGTCGTTAACTTGGAGGAGGCTTGCAGTTTCATTGAACACCCAGGGGCCATCCAAGTCCCCGAGGCACTGCGCATGGGCGCTGCTCAAGCTGCCCACCCACACTGTGACCCAAGTCGTTAACTTGGAGGAGGCTTGCAGTTTCATTGAACACCCAGGGGCCATCCAAGTCCCCGAGGCACTGCGCATGGGCGCTGCTCAAGCTGCCCACCCACACTGTGACCCAAGTCGTTAACTTGGAGGAGGCTTGCAGTTTCATTGAACACCCAGGGGCCATCCAAGTCCCTGAGGCACTGCGCATGGGCGCTGCTCAAGCTGCCCACCCACACTGTGACCCAAGTCGTTAACTTGGAGGAGGCTTGCAGTTTCATTGAACACCCAGGGGCCATCCAAGTCCCTGAGGCACTGCGCATGGGCGCTGCTCAAGCTGCCCACCCACACTGTGACCCAAGTCGTTAACTTGGAGGAGGCTTGCAGTTTCATTGAACACCCAGGGGCCATCCAAGTCCCTGAGGCACTGCGCATGGGCGCTGCTCAAGCTGCCCACCCACACTGTGACCCAAGTCGTTAACTTGGAGGAGGCTTGCAGTTTCATTGAACACCCAGGGGCCATCCAAGTCCCTGAGGCACTGCGCATGGGCGCTGCTCAAGCTGCCCACCCACACTGTGACCCAAGTCGTTAACTTGGAGGAGGCTTGCAGTTTCATTGAACACCCAGGGGCCATCCAAGTCCCTGAGGCACTGCGCATGGGCGCTGCTCAAGCTGCCCACCCACACTGTGACCCAAGTCGTTAACTTGGAGGAGGCTTGCAGTTTCATTGAACACCCAGGGGCCATCCAAGTCCCTGAGGCACTGCGCATGGGCGCTGCTCAAGCTGCCCACCCACACTGTGACCCAAGTCGTTAACTTGGAGGAGGCTTGCAGTTTCATTGAACACCCAGGGGCCATCCAAGTCCCTGAGGCACTGCGCATGGGCGCTGCTCAAGCTGCCCACCCACACTGTGACCCAAGTCGTTAACTTGGAGGAGGCTTGCAGTTTCATTGAACACCCAGGGGCCATCCAAGTCCCTGAGGCACTGCGCATGGGCGCTGCTCAAGCTGCCCACCCACACTGTGACCCAAGTCGTTAACTTGGAGGAGGCTTGCAGTTTCATTGAACACCCAGGGGCCATCCAAGTCCCTGAGGCACTGCGCATGGGCGCTGCTCAAGCTGCCCACCCACACTGTGACCCAAGTCGTTAACTTGGAGGAGGCTTGCAGTTTCATTGAACACCCAGGGGCCATCCAAGTCCCTGAGGCACTGCGCATGGGCGCTGCTCAAGCTGCCCACCCACACTGTGACCCAAGTCGTTAACTTGGAGGAGGCTTGCAGTTTCATTGAACACCCAGGGGCCATCCAAGTCCCTGAGGCACTGCGCATGGGCGCTGCTCAAGCTGCCCACCCACACTGTGACCCAAGTCGTTAACTTGGAGGAGGCTTGCAGTTTCATTGAACACCCAGGGGCCATCCAAGTCCCTGAGGCACTGCGCATGGGCGCTGCTCAAGCTGCCCACCCACACTGTGACCCAAGTCGTTAACTTGGAGGAGGCTTGCAGTTTCATTGAACACCCAGGGGCCATCCAAGTCCCTGAGGCACTGCGCATGGGCGCTGCTCAAGCTGCCCACCCACACTGTGACCCAAGTCGTTAACTTGGAGGAGGCTTGCAGTTTCATTGAACACCCAGGGGCCATCCAAGTCCCTGAGGCACTGCGCATGGGCGCTGCTCAAGCTGCCCACCCACACTGTGACCCAAGTCGTTAACTTGGAGGAGGCTTGCAGTTTCATTGAACACCCAGGGGCCATCCAAGTCCCTGAGGCACTGCGCATGGGCGCTGCTCAAGCTGCCCACCCACACTGTGACCCAAGTCGTTAACTTGGAGGAGGCTTGCAGTTTCATTGAACACCCAGGGGCCATCCAAGTCCCCGAGGCACTGCGCATGGGCGCTGCTCAAGCTGCCCACCCACACTGTGACCCAAGTCGTTAACTTGGAGGAGGCTTGCAGTTTCATTGAACACCCAGGGGCCATCCAAGTCCCCGAGGCACTGCGCATGGGCGCTGCTCAAGCTGCCCACCCACACTGTGACCCAAGTCGTTAACTTGGAGGAGGCTTGCAGTTTCATTGAACACCCAGGGGCCATCCAAGTCCCTGAGGCACTGCGCATGGGCGCTGCTCAAGCTGCCCACCCACACTGTGACCCAAGTCGTTAACTTGGAGGAGGCTTGCAGTTTCATTGAACACCCAGGGGCCATCCAAGTCCCTGAGGCACTGCGCATGGGCGCTGCTCAAGCTGCCCACCCACACTGTGACCCAAGTCGTTAACTTGGAGGAGGCTTGCAGTTTCATTGAACACCCAGGGGCCATCCAAGTCCCTGAGGCACTGCGCATGGGCGCTGCTCAAGCTGCCCACCCACACTGTGACCCAAGTCGTTAACTTGGAGGAGGCTTGCAGTTTCATTGAACACCCAGGGGCCATCCAAGTCCCTGAGGCACTGCGCATGGGCGCTGCTCAAGCTGCCCACCCACACTGTGACCCAAGTCGTTAACTTGGAGGAGGCTTGCAGTTTCATTGAACACCCAGGGGCCATCCAAGTCCCTGAGGCACTGCGCATGGGCGCTGCTCAAGCTGCCCACCCACACTGTGACCCAAGTCGTTAACTTGGAGGAGGCTTGCAGTTTCATTGAACACCCAGGGGCCATCCAAGTCCCTGAGGCACTGCGCATGGGCGCTGCTCAAGCTGCCCACCCACACTGTGACCCAAGTCGTTAACTTGGAGGAGGCTTGCAGTTTCATTGAACACCCAGGGGCCATCCAAGTCCCTGAGGCACTGCGCATGGGCGCTGCTCAAGCTGCCCACCCACACTGTGACCCAAGTCGTTAACTTGGAGGAGGCTTGCAGTTTCATTGAACACCCAGGGGCCATCCAAGTCCCTGAGGCACTGCGCATGGGCGCTGCTCAAGCTGCCCACCCACACTGTGACCCAAGTCGTTAACTTGGAGGAGGCTTGCAGTTTCATTGAACACCCAGGGGCCATCCAAGTCCCTGAGGCACTGCGCATGGGCGCTGCTCAAGCTGCCCACCCACACTGTGACCCAAGTCGTTAACTTGGAGGAGGCTTGCAGTTTCATTGAACACCCAGGGGCCATCCAAGTCCCTGAGGCACTGCGCATGGGCGCTGCTCAAGCTGCCCACCCACACTGTGACCCAAGTCGTTAACTTGGAGGAGGCTTGCAGTTTCATTGAACACCCAGGGGCCATCCAAGTCCCTGAGGCACTGCGCATGGGCGCTGCTCAAGCTGCCCACCCACACTGTGACCCAAGTCGTTAACTTGGAGGAGGCTTGCAGTTTCATTGAACACCCAGGGGCCATCCAAGTCCCTGAGGCACTGCGCATGGGCGCTGCTCAAGCTGCCCACCCACACTGTGACCCAAGTCGTTAACTTGGAGGAGGCTTGCAGTTTCATTGAACACCCAGGGGCCATCCAAGTCCCTGAGGCACTGCGCATGGGCGCTGCTCAAGCTGCCCACCCACACTGTGACCCAAGTCGTTAACTTGGAGGAGGCTTGCAGTTTCATTGAACACCCAGGGGCCATCCAAGTCCCTGAGGCACTGCGCATGGGCGCTGCTCAAGCTGCCCACCCACACTGTGACCCAAGTCGTTAACTTGGAGGAGGCTTGCAGTTTCATTGAACACCCAGGGGCCATCCAAGTCCCTGAGGCACTGCGCATGGGCGCTGCTCAAGCTGCCCACCCACACTGTGACCCAAGTCGTTAACTTGGAGGAGGCTTGCAGTTTCATTGAACACCCAGGGGCCATCCAAGTCCCTGAGGCACTGCGCATGGGCGCTGCTCAAGCTGCCCACCCACACTGTGACCCAAGTCGTTAACTTGGAGGAGGCTTGCAGTTTCATTGAACACCCAGGGGCCATCCAAGTCCCTGAGGCACTGCGCATGGGCGCTGCTCAAGCTGCCCACCCACACTGTGACCCAAGTCGTTAACTTGGAGGAGGCTTGCAGTTTCATTGAACACCCAGGGGCCATCCAAGTCCCTGAGGCACTGCGCATGGGCGCTGCTCAAGCTGCCCACCCACACTGTGACCCAAGTCGTTAACTTGGAGGAGGCTTGCAGTTTCATTGAACACCCAGGGGCCATCCAAGTCCCTGAGGCACTGCGCATGGGCGCTGCTCAAGCTGCCCACCCACACTGTGACCCAAGTCGTTAACTTGGAGGAGGCTTGCAGTTTCATTGAACACCCAGGGGCCATCCAAGTCCCTGAGGCACTGCGCATGGGCGCTGCTCAAGCTGCCCACCCACACTGTGACCCAAGTCGTTAACTTGGAGGAGGCTTGCAGTTTCATTGAACACCCAGGGGCCATCCAAGTCCCTGAGGCACTGCGCATGGGCACTGCTCAAGCTGCCCACCCACACTGTGACCCAAGTCGTTAACTTGGAGGAGGCTTGCAGTTTCATTGAACACCCAGGGGCCATCCAAGTCCCTGAGGCACTGCGCATGGGCGCTGCTCAAGCTGCCCACCCACACTGTGACCCAAGTCGTTAACTTGGAGGAGGCTTGCAGTTTCATTGAACACCCAGGGGCCATCCAAGTCCCTGAGGCACTGCGCATGGGCGCTGCTCAAGCTGCCCACCCACACTGTGACCCAAGTCGTTAACTTGGAGGAGGCTTGCAGTTTCATTGAACACCCAGGGGCCATCCAAGTCCCTGAGGCACTGCGCATGGGCGCTGCTCAAGCTGCCCACCCACACTGTGACCCAAGTCGTTAACTTGGAGGAGGCTTGCAGTTTCATTGAACACCCAGGGGCCATCCAAGTCCCTGAGGCACTGCGCATGGGCGCTGCTCAAGCTGCCCACCCACACTGTGACCCAAGTCGTTAACTTGGAGGAGGCTTGCAGTTTCATTGAACACCCAGGGGCCATCCAAGTCCCTGAGGCACTGCGCATGGGCGCTGCTCAAGCTGCCCACCCACACTGTGACCCAAGTCGTTAACTTGGAGGAGGCTTGCAGTTTCATTGAACACCCAGGGGCCATCCAAGTCCCTGAGGCACTGCGCATGGGCGCTGCTCAAGCTGCCCACCCACACTGTGACCCAAGTCGTTAACTTGGAGGAGGCTTGCAGTTTCATTGAACACCCAGGGGCCATCCAAGTCCCTGAGGCACTGCGCATGGGCGCTGCTCAAGCTGCCCACCCACACTGTGACCCAAGTCGTTAACTTGGAGGAGGCTTGCAGTTTCATTGAACACCCAGGGGCCATCCAAGTCCCTGAGGCACTGCGCATGGGCGCTGCTCAAGCTGCCCACCCACACTGTGACCCAAGTCGTTAACTTGGAGGAGGCTTGCAGTTTCATTGAACACCCAGGGGCCATCCAAGTCCCTGAGGCACTGCGCATGGGCGCTGCTCAAGCTGCCCACCCACACTGTGACCCAAGTCGTTAACTTGGAGGAGGCTTGCAGTTTCATTGAACACCCAGGGGCCATCCAAGTCCCTGAGGCACTGCGCATGGGCGCTGCTCAAGCTGCCCACCCACACTGTGACCCAAGTCGTTAACTTGGAGGAGGCTTGCAGTTTCATTGAACACCCAGGGGCCATCCAAGTCCCTGAGGCACTGCGCATGGGCACTGCTCAAGCTGCCCACCCACACTGTGACCCAAGTCGTTAACTTGGAGGAGGCTTGCAGTTTCATTGAACACCCAGGGGCCATCCAAGTCCCTGAGGCACTGCGCATGGGCGCTGCTCAAGCTGCCCACCCACACTGTGACCCAAGTCGTTAACTTGGAGGAGGCTTGCAGTTTCATTGAACACCCAGGGGCCATCCAAGTCCCTGAGGCACTGCGCATGGGCGCTGCTCAAGCTGCCCACCCACACTGTGACCCAAGTCGTTAACTTGGAGGAGGCTTGCAGTTTCATTGAACACCCAGGGGCCATCCAAGTCCCTGAGGCACTGCGCATGGGCGCTGCTCAAGCTGCCCACCCACACTGTGACCCAAGTCGTTAACTTGGAGGAGGCTTGCAGTTTCATTGAACACCCAGGGGCCATCCAAGTCCCTGAGGCACTGCGCATGGGCGCTGCTCAAGCTGCCCACCCACACTGTGACCCAAGTCGTTAACTTGGAGGAGGCTTGCAGTTTCATTGAACACCCAGGGGCCATCCAAGTCCCTGAGGCACTGCGCATGGGCGCTGCTCAAGCTGCCCACCCACACTGTGACCCAAGTCGTTAACTTGGAGGAGGCTTGCAGTTTCATTGAACACCCAGGGGCCATCCAAGTCCCTGAGGCACTGCGCATGGGCGCTGCTCAAGCTGCCCACCCACACTGTGACCCAAGTCGTTAACTTGGAGGAGGCTTGCAGTTTCATTGAACACCCAGGGGCCATCCAAGTCCCTGAGGCACTGCGCATGGGCGCTGCTCAAGCTGCCCACCCACACTGTGACCCAAGTCGTTAACTTGGAGGAGGCTTGCAGTTTCATTGAACACCCAGGGGCCATCCAAGTCCCTGAGGCACTGCGCATGGGCGCTGCTCAAGCTGCCCACCCACACTGTGACCCAAGTCGTTAACTTGGAGGAGGCTTGCAGTTTCATTGAACACCCAGGGGCCATCCAAGTCCCTGAGGCACTGCGCATGGGCGCTGCTCAAGCTGCCCACCCACACTGTGACCCAAGTCGTTAACTTGGAGGAGGCTTGCAGTTTCATTGAACACCCAGGGGCCATCCAAGTCCCTGAGGCACTGCGCATGGGCGCTGCTCAAGCTGCCCACCCACACTGTGACCCAAGTCGTTAACTTGGAGGAGGCTTGCAGTTTCATTGAACACCCAGGGGCCATCCAAGTCCCTGAGGCACTGCGCATGGGCGCTGCTCAAGCTGCCCACCCACACTGTGACCCAAGTCGTTAACTTGGAGGAGGCTTGCAGTTTCATTGAACACCCAGGGGCCATCCAAGTCCCTGAGGCACTGCGCATGGGCGCTGCTCAAGCTGCCCACCCACACTGTGACCCAAGTCGTTAACTTGGAGGAGGCTTGCAGTTTCATTGAACACCCAGGGGCCATCCAAGTCCCTGAGGCACTGCGCATGGGCGCTGCTCAAGCTGCCCACCCACACTGTGACCCAAGTCGTTAACTTGGAGGAGGCTTGCAGTTTCATTGAACACCCAG
>OU611764.1:457500-467500 GCA_914767535.2 Dunaliella primolecta | reverse complement strand
CTGATGTGCTTTCACTTTTCTTGACATGCCAGCTACTATCAGAGGCTGCGTGCACAACAACTGGGCACTTTTGGTACTGCATCGAAGAGATGATTTGCCGGGGCATAAGCAGCAATGGATTGGATGCTCAAGGTGTAATTTTTGCCTTTAAATTCTGTGAATGCTCTGTGTTTGTATTTTTGGCCTATCAAGTTAGGACGCACTTGTGGATTGGAAGCCTTGCTTGTAGATTTGGAGCCGATAAGCAGTGAGGCATTTCCAAGATCCATTATAGGATGCCAGATATTTTGGCCCAAAGCGCTACTCTGTTTCATATCTGTTCTGCTGCCTTTCTCTGTCCAGTTTGCAGGATGGATCATATGCGCGAAAGCACTTTGTTCAATTGTGTTGCTTGGTTTCCTGCTATTGCGTTGTTGGAGATTTGCAGGACAGGGCACCTGTGGCATTTCTATTTTTAAGCCGTTGCAGCAGGTTTGCAGGGCAGGTCACCTGTGGCATTTGCTTGTGTTGCTTGGTTTATTGCTTTTGTGTTAAGCAGGTTTGCAGGACAGGGCACCTGTGGCAAATGACAACACCACCTGTGGCATTTGCTTGTGTTGCTTGACTTATTGCTATTGCGTTGTAGAAGATTTGCAGGGCAGGGAACCTGTGGCAAATGACACCACCACCTGTGGCATTTGCTTGTGCTGCTTGACTTTTTGCTATTGCGTTGTAGCAGGTTTGCAGGACAGGGCACCTGTGGCAGTTGCTTGTATTGCTTGACGTATCTCTATTGCGTTGTAGAAGATTTGCAGGGCAGGGCACCTGTGGCACTTGACAACACCACCTGTGGCATTTGCTTGTGTTGCTTGACTTCTTGCTATTGCATTGTAGCAGCACTGTACCTTTCAAGGATTTCTCACCATCTGGATCCTTCTACAGAGGATAGAAAATTCTGCAGGGCATTGCTTGTATTGTAAGGAGGTATATCATTACTCCCGATGCAACCTCAATAACCTTTTCCCCCTTGCCCATGCCATGGGTCTTAAAGATCTTGGATGCGCAAATCATACAAGCAAGCTGCCTTGTCATGGCCTCCCTTTGAAATTCAATAATCTATTATGTTTCCTGTTCGCTCGCTGGCGCATGGAACTGTTGATAAAAATCTTGCAGGGAAGGCCGATTCTGACTTGCTTCATGGCATTATCCGCTTGATCAATGCCTCCCTCGTTTCCTCATTTTTCCTTGTTTTTGTGTATAACGTGAGGGGAAGGGCTCCTGAGTCTATGCCTGGCTTTGCTCGGGGAACTGTGGAGATTTTGATGGGCAGGGCCGCTGACGACTTGCCGCACAGCATCGTCCACACATTGAAAATATTTTAGATTGTTAAGACGCTTGCCCTTCATTTTGTTGCCACGCAGCATCCTCCTGCATACAACCAACACAGCAACACTTTTAAAGATTATTTGCCCTTCTTCTCTTGGTCGGCTGCTCAGGGCGTTGTGGAGGACTTCACAGGCCGTGGCATTGCTGACCTCCGAGAGGGCATCATACGTACACCCCTATCTCCCACAGAGACCTTCCTAGACGGTAAGATGAAGGGCGTTCAAGCCCTCATTCTTTCATGTTCGTCGGAAACAGTGATCGGTCTGAGAGGGCATGCACTTCAAAGTAAGCATGGCAATGGTAATAATGGATGCACTTCCAACATTGCCCCATCATTTAAGGCCTTCTGTTAGCCTGAAACCTAGTCATGAGTTGACTGCCATTGAGGTCGCAGGTTGCAGCCATGAGGCAAATATCATGATGCGGTTGTGGTGATCATGATCCTGCGATGGTGGCCTTCCATTGCATGCAATGGGGCACTGATGGTGCCACTTTCCCTTCAAACCTGCACAGCAGGAGCTCTGCAACATCATGCCTTGAGCCCTGTACCCTTGCTTTCTTTTCCGCATCTCAGACCCTTTGCGCGTCCTCCGTGCCGTGCGCTTTGCTGCGCGCTTTGCGTGTGACCTGGAGCAGTCCGTAGAGGATGCCGCAGCCAACGAGCAGGTGTGCCTCAATCTTGATTTGCATGGAGAGTGGTCCACTGTCCGCGCGTACAATGTTTCTTCTTTGCCGTGCTTTTAGTTATTGGCAGCTTTCCATGTAAAAGATATGTTTGCAAGGAGGTCTTCAGACCAGTAACCTGGTGGATCAGGCCTTAAACTTGCTGGTGCTATCCCTTTGCATGCCTTCCCATCGTAAATGAAGTCGTGTTTTGCCTTTTTGGGCAAATAAGTGAGTGAGGCTTGATGTTCTAGATGCGTATCGTTTCTTGCCTTGGTCAAATCCTCTGGGGGTGCTGCCAGCATAGAAACATGGCAAAGTCTGTTGACAGGACATGTTGGCAGGGCACCAAAACTCTGCAACAGGCACTGCAATCTACTCTGGGAAAGAGAGACAATGTAGTGCTACAACAAATGTACAGGGTGGTCCAATCATTGCTTTGATGCTCGCATATAAATAGAGGACTATTTATAATTGAGTGGGCTGATGATGTGTGTGTGTGTGTGTGTGTGTGTGTGTGTGTGTGTGTGTGTGTGTGTGCGTGTGTGTGTGTGTGTGTGTGTGAAACGGGGCGCTCTGCAGGAGGCTGGGCAGTTGCAGCTAAGAAGTTCTTTCTCAACTTCCCATTCTTTATCACAAAACTTTCCGAAGGAAAAACAAACGACTGCGCCAAACCAGGATAGGCCCCGTGTATTGAGGAAAGGCCCCATGAACAGCAAGCCCTCACCAATGGGCTCTTCCTCTCCACAAATATATGTTTTTAAAGACGGCCGTGTTCAGACACCATTGCTACTGCTAATAGCTTTGAAGGGTGCTGGACCTCAATTCCTGATGTAATGCCTGGTGCGCACCTGGAGGGCGCTCTGGCAACTGCTGGTACTTGGTGTGTTGATCCATTTCACTGTCTGTATCCTTCAACTTTGGTACATCAAGGAAAGATGCTGTGAAGCTGCCTTTCCTAGGACCTAGAGCGATGTGCCCACCGTGACATACTCCATCAGGTGCCCTTTTCTTCAAGTATTCCCCTCTGGGCTGGGAGAAATTTCGAATTTTTGACTTGTGGGACGTCCTACCCACTTTCAGGGTACATATGAAGTGCAGTGTTGTTATGTTGCCGGGGATTGCATTATGCTGTCACTGCGGCTGACGCGGACGAGCGAGGACTACGGAGGGGTTCACAAGGAGATTTGATATACTTGGTATAATAAAGGGCCTCAAGCCAAGATCACAGGCAAGGTTCACACTTCAAGTGTGAAGTTCCTCACAGAGATACTGTTCCAGCTCGTTTAACTTAGCAACAGGTGTTGCCCTAGAGCAATCAGTTTGGTAGCAGGCTCCTATTTGCTTCAGCTGGGCTGCATTCGCATGTAAAGATGCGTGAGCAACTTCCCCTCAAAGCAAAGGGAAGCTTCCCTTGTCCATGAGAACACACTTTGTCATACTACTGGTCTCTATAGAGAGTGCTTGAGCAGAACAAAAAACTTTTGTCTCTATTTATGGAAAGCTATTATATTCCTCATAAATTGATAAGCTCCTGCGCCTTACCAGTCATGACCTTTGAATTGAAGCCTTATATATACATACAAGCTCAGTTTTTGCAATACATGTGATTAGCACACTGTTCAAGACAAAGTGCACATTATCCTGGAATGCTTTTCTCTGTAACTGACCTGCGCACTTAATTCCAACAACTGTTTAGTACCTGCATCCCCAAGTAGCGCATCAAGTCTTGAATTCATGAACCAGGCTGATGTCCTAGGAATAGCCAAGTTTGTATCAGCATGCCTAAAATGCTGTGACTGAGTTATATGTTTTTTTGCACCTCCCCTCAAAATTGGACTGGTTTGGTTACAGGCACCTTTGTTGCTTCAGCTAAGCTGCCCCCAAAAGCAGGTGCAGCTATGCAACCCTTTCCTTCCCCTTGTCCATCTGCAAAGCAAGCATAATTTGTGCTGCTGTTGCTGAATACCACTGCGTCAACAGTGTTTTAACCTATTTCCTCACGAACATGCTAACCGAGCCTGATGCAAAGTGGACTTGCCATTTGGTTTTGGTCGCTGCTTTTCATTCTGAATTAAAAGGCAGTACGAGACCACCTCATTTTATAAAGCACGAGCTTGCTTCAAGGATTCCTTTTTGATTGCATGCCCGCAGCACACAAGAACAGGCTCTTTCCATGTTTCCCTACTTCAAGACCATCATGTTCAGCTATGCCTCCCTTCTCCCTGCACCCAATCTATTCAGTCTCTACGTACGCTCCTGCCTAAATTAGACACTGCTTTGCACTTCCTCAGCAGCTGCACTCCAAGTGTCTCTAGAAATGGTGGTACAAGTCCTATCCTTCTGGAGGCTCGAAAAGCGCTCTAGCTGCGCGCAGGATCGAATTCCCTAACTGCGCCACACAGCTCTCCTTTTCACACTGCTCAGTACAGCAGCACATTGTGACACGAACAGCCGTCCGCAGGTGGTTCTTTGTTGGGTCAGAATCAGAACATTTTGTGCATGAAATTGAGATACAAAGCACCTCTATTAGCTCTGTTCCAAGGACCCAAGCCGCTGCGAATCAGTGAAGCATGCAAATACTAAGACCACACTCTTCTGGGTCGCACGCTGAGCTGCCCTCACTGGCAGGTACAGCTGTGCAACCCTGACCTTTCCTATTTAAGCTCCTTTGGGCACTGTGATAGCTCTGTATATCAGCAGGTACGCCATGTGCCAGTCGCCCCCCCCCGGATAAGTTGAGGATGTCGTCACCCTTCTTGATGTGCAACACATCGTCATCAAACAGCACCCAACTGCACGCAACAAGCAGAACAAGGGCTGTGTATGTGTGTGTGTGTGTGCGCATATGCATCAATATTACAAAAGCATTAGGCCATGGTCAAAACAACTGACAGCTAGCCTATTCTTGAAAGCAGCCCCTGTACACAGTGCAAAGTCCAACAACAGGCTGACACGCAGAAGCGTTGAGACAGCAGAAATTGGAACCAGCCACAGCACTAAACAGCAAGGCAGCCACTCTTTGGTGGTACTTGTGTGGCACTCACTTGCCGTCCGCCTGTTTTGTCCAAGCTGTATAGTGGCCTGAGTCTGCGCTGCGGCCCTTGTGCGTCAGCACGCCCACAAGCTCAAACTTGCCTGCACATGAGGTGTGTGTGTGTATGTGTGTGTGTGTGTGTGTGTGTGTGTGTGTGCGCGCGCGCGCGCGTGCATGCACATGCGCACTAGGAGAAGAACTGGCCCCTCTGCAGACTCTGCGGCACTTGGCTGGAACCTTCACTTTGCGTGTTGCAGAATACACTGGCGCTGTTTACCCCTCATGGGAAGTAGTCAGAGAGTAGGACCTCATTGAACTTCCTTCTCAATTGCCCCTTTGTGACATTTAGTTTGTAAGCACCTGCAAAAAAGCCTCAGGTGCTCCTTCCTCTTGCTCTTAAGTCACTGTCTAGCCCATTACCCACCCTAACCCCCCCTTCCCCCCCCCCCCACACACACAAACACACATACAAACGCACGCACAAACACACCTGTCTGTGCACCTTCATGCCCACTCGTACAAACGCACGCGCAAACACACCTGTCTGTGCACCTTCATGCCCGCTGCCTGATGCCTCTCCCATTGCTACATCTCCGCCTCCCTGCTGCTGCTGCTGCTGCTCTTGGCCAGAACCGCTTGGCTCAGGTGCCTGCTCACAACAGGTGCACGTGCATTACCAGCTCGAAAGATGCACAGTTTAAGATGTGCACAGCTCAAAGCAGGCACAGCTCAAGGCACGTACATTTTGAGTGCAGGCTGCTGCTACTGCTGCTGCCTGCACTGCTTGGCTGAGGTGCATGCACAGAACAGCTCATACCACACACACACACACACGCACACACTCTTGAAGCACAGGCTGTTGATCATCCCAATCTGCATCAGCACCTCTCTTGGCGCTTGCTTACTGCCTGCCTAGCGGGCAGAACACCAACAGCATCAAAAAAGGTTTGCCGTATGAAACAGGAAAAGGGAAAAGCTGCATGCTGCTTTTTGGCTGGCGTAGTCTTGGCTTTGCTTCCCCTCATGGGCACCTCTGCTGCCCAGTGTCTTTAGTTCACCAGCCACCAAACAACTTCTCGCTATTTGTCTTCAGACAGTTGCGTCATTCGGGTGAAACCCTTCTGAGGTGTGTCCATACAGAGACTGAGGGAATGCCCACAAAATGAAGCAACCGCGTAGAGGCCTTGGCCAGACCTTTGTTAGAAAGAACAAACCTGCATCACCTTCACTGGACTTTGCATTCCATGCATTCCTCACTATCCCTGCTGCCCTGCACTTGGCATTCCATGTGGGCACCAATACCCATCAATTGATGTCTCCAGGCATTCCATGTGGGCACCAATACCCATCAATTGATGTCTCCAGGCATTCCATGTGGGCACCAATACCCATCAATTGATGTCTCCAGGCATTCCATGTGGGCACCAATACCCATTAATTGATGTCTCCAGGCATTCCATGTGGGCACCAATACCCATCAATTGATGTCTCCAGGCATTCCATGTGGGCACCAATACCCATCAATTGATGTCTCCAGAGTTCTTTCACACTCTACGCCCTGGATTTCCAGCTCCAACCTAGCTGTGCTGTTGCTCCTGTTGCTGGCAACCTCCCCAACCCTAAAGCTCCCACCTCATTATTGCTCCCGTTGCTGCCATTGCTGGCAGCCTCCGCGGCCCTGCCCTTTGCATTCTTCTCCTCCTTCTCCTGCTGGATGCGGCGGTCTTGGTAAGCCTTGTAGGCTGCGCGCGGGCCATCCAGCGCCTCTCGCAGCTCAGGCGCGCAAAAGTCGTACACGTCCAGCTCATGCTGGAAGCTCACCTGCAGTGTGTGTGTGTGTGTGTGTGCGCGCGCGCGTGTGTGTATAGGCGCAGGGGTTGGGGCGGGGCAATGCTCCATCATTGCAACCAATTATGGACACAAAGGGGAGAGCGCTTTACTTTCAGTTAGAAAGCACTCTGTGTGATCCATGGAAAAATCCCTGAGATTCTTGAGGGGTAAAGGCAGCAAAGCAAGACACCATTGAGCTTTGGGGGTTTGAGCGCGCCCTGAAGTGTGCATTTGTCCATGAACAAGGGTAACATTACCGAAGTCCATGTTCAAGTGCACACATCAGGGCATGCTCTAGTCCATGGCATGCTCTATGCGCACATCAGGGCATGCTCTAGTCCATGCATGAGTTTCCTCGGATCAGCCCAAATACCCCCATGTTTACGTTGCCTACGTCCAAAACAATGAACGGGACGACTCCGAAAGCCATCTGCTTCAGTTGAGCTGCCCTCGTAGGCAGGTGCAGCTATAGAACCCTTTCCTTGCCTCAATCTGTTCGCTACCACGCCTGTGTCTGTGTTGAAGTGCCTGACCTTGTCTGGTCTTGCCTGGTCTTTCCTTGCCTTTCCTTGCCTGGCCTTTCCTTGCCTGGCCTGGCCTGGCCTGGCCTTTCCTTGCCTTGTCTGGCCTGGTCTTGTCTGGCCTGGTCTTTCCTTGCCTTGCCTGGTCTTGCCTGGTCTTTCCTTGCCTGGCCTGGTCTTTCCTTGTCTTTCCTTGCCTGGCCTGGCCTTTCCTTGCCTGGCCTGGTCTTGCCTGGTCTTTCCTTGCCTGGTCTTGCCTGGCCTGGCCTCACCTTGCGCAGCACCTTGGCCTTGTTCTGCGTGTCCACCTTGTAGAAGAAGCGCACCAGCTGCACTGTGAGGTACCTGCACCAAGATGGGTGTCAAAACCTTCCAATGCTTGAATTGGATGTGAGGCATGAAACAGCAGCAAAAGTTGGTGTTCATGTGGGAACTCATCCCTTAATTGGCTGGAAAAAATGGTCTGCTGCAGTGCGTGCGTGCGTGCGTGCACACACACACACACACACACACACACACACACACACACACACACACACACACACACACACACACGCACGCACGCACGCACGCACGCACACACACACACACACACACACGCACGCACGCACACATGCGCGCACACACACACACACACACGTGGGTAGGCGTGTGATGAGGCTGGTGCCTTTCCACAGGCATGTGCGCCCTGCTTTCTCGCTCATCTTCTCGCGGTCATCCCGCAGGCCCAACAGAATCCCCTCATGCAGGTGGTTGGTGGCGCTGCCAATGTTGCAGCGCAGCATGTAGCTGGTGGCATGCTCCTGCATCAAGTGCGTGTGTTTGTGTGTGCGCGTGTGCGTGGGTGTGTGCGCGCGCACACACATGTATTATGCAAGCTCTCGTAATCCCCTTGTATTCCCTTGATACCTGATTGCTTGAACACATATGCTCCAGAGGGAATTGCAGAACCTGGATGCACATGGCAGCAACAATCAGTGTGCACGCACGCGCATGACCCCGCTATGTGCGTTTCAAGCTCACACGTTTGTCTTGCTGCAACATTTGCCATGCCCCCCCAAAGTAGCAGCGAGAGAGGAACGATGCACTCAATGTTTAGGAGAGGTTTGCCAAGCCTCTTTTAGCGTTACACACTGCTTGGCATTGAATTTTAGCTTCCAACATCACAACCAGACCATCAACAACACAGCAATAGTCGGCTTTCCGGGAACAGCCAGTTTCAGTATTATGAGCAAAGAGTTCCATGAGTTCTCCATTAACTCCTTAATTATGAACAGGCTAAAAGCCTTTTGCTTCTGTAACTCGCAACCTGTATCATGGCGCCTTATTTGTCATTAAGGTGAGTGTGCTGTGTGCTTTACAGAGCCTGAAACTCATCATGTGCACCAGAGTCCATCTGCATCTGGCATGTGTCTTTCAGCACGCGCACCTGCAGCTCCTCATCGCTCTCCTCACATTTGAGTTTCAAAGTGGTGCCGATGCCAAACAAATCCTCCACTACAGACTTCCCACTGGCATCCTGCAGCAGCACATGCGGGATGTCATGCAGCGGCAGCAGCATGAGTCGAATGAGGGGCATCAAGCCTGCATGCAAGCATGAGCTGAGTCGGTGCACACAGTGACAATCCCTTGCGCAAATAAAGGAGCGCTCTGAAGACCTGCGCCCATTCTGGAGCATGCAGGCATGCGCAGATGGGCAAAGAGCTGGTAGAGGGCGTGTGCAGGGTTGCATCCCTTTCAAGGCGCTCAAAGAGTAGCATGTGAGCACAAGGCCTCAGAAGGCGTTCTTACATGTGTAGGGGTGGGCAATTCCCTCTTTTTATACGTATCTATACGTATTATACGGCAAAGGTGTGGAATTTTTAGCACTAAATATGTGGGCATACGGTATTGGCATATGGAACTGGCCAACCCTATACATGTGTTTGACAATGGACACATGGCAGCACTGCGCTCATGCACAGCACCGGAGCATTGCAAGAAAACTATCAAGACAGAATTGAGCTGAAAGCCCAAGCCAAATTTGATGCCACACCCCCTGCACGCCTGAATCAAGCTGCCTAGCTTGCTCTTGCCACAACATTGCTCTTGCCGCATCATTGCTCTGCCCCACTGCCACTGGGCCACGTCATTGCTCCTTTGCTCTACCATGGCGATGTCCTCAGAGGTTCTGGAGTGGCCACACGCATACAATATGGCTCACCGCATACAATTTGAGTGCACACTGCTGTGCTCTTGTGCTGCAGAAACACACTCACAGCCTTGCATATGCTTTTAGATGATGCGCTTGTGTGCAACGAGGTGTGGGTTTAAGGCAGGGAGCTGCTGGCGCTCTCACACACATACGCTCGCATGGACAAGTGGCATTGCTCAATAATACATGCACGCACCTTTGCCTTTTCACGGATGGCATACATGAGATTAGTCCAGCACTCCTCTGCATCCTGCTGCGAGTAGAAGCCCTCCTGGCTCTGCACCATGCATGTCACGGGTTACAACGGGTTACAAGGGGGCCTACAGCCCAGTACCCTGGCTCCACCTTGCACGCGTCAAGGGTGAACAAGGGGTTTGCAAGGGGCTAGCA
>OU611764.1:432500-452500 GCA_914767535.2 Dunaliella primolecta | reverse complement strand
CCCCAAGAACAAGCCCATCCCTGCCTCTGCTGCCATAGTGCGCGAGTCCATCAAGTGGCGCACCAAGGATGCAGACATGGCAGTGCTGCTGCATGAGACGGTGGGTGTTTGCTAGGTGTATATTGATTATTGTGCGCAACTCCATCAAGTGGCACATCAAGCACAGACATGGTGCCACCATGATGGTGGTGCTGCTGCATGAGGTGGTGGGTATATGCTGGGTGTGTGCTAGGTGTGTACTGGGTGTATATTGCTCATTGTGTGCGAGTCCATCATGTGGCGCACCAAGGAGGCAGACATGGCGGTGCTGCTGCATGAGGCGGTGGGTGTATGCTGGGTATTTGCTAGGCCTATGCTGCCACCATGTGGAAGTCCATCAAATGGCGCAGGCATGGCAGTGATGCTGAATGGGTCAGTGGGTGATGGTCCATCAAGTACCTGGAAGAGATGTTGGGCACGTTTTGGCGTCAAAACGAAATGAAAATGGTGACATGGGCACAATACCATTTATTTACAAAGGACAGTGAATTTTGGTCTACAAGGTGGCAACTCAACGACACAAACGATGCAGTTCAACTTCATGAAGCAGTGGTGTATGCTGCGTTAGCTGCGTATAATACCCAATTTCTGCCTAAGGATTGTATATATTGTGGTGCAGCAAGGACGCAAGCACAGCAGTGCTAACGCTGAGGTGGTCTGCAATTGCTGTGTTAGTATTAACTGGATGGACTCATATTTTATACCCACTACTTGACAGTCGTCAGTATAAATCACTTTGCAGTTCTGTTACGTCAGCGGTGCTTTGCTCCTGAGGGATGAAATACAGAGGGATGAAAACCATAGGGTTCGGTGTGCTGGATGACCCCCATTAAATCATTGTGCTTGTGATGTTTAAATTCTAACGCATGAGAGAGCGAGTGGTTGGGGTGCCCACAACTTTTGTTCTGCTCCTCGTGGTATTATTGCTTAAGACTTCCCCGCAGTTCATGCTACAATCACTGCAGGCAAGCATTGCCTCAATTACGCTTCATAAGCAACTTTGAACTTTGCACTTGGACGTGTAAGCCCAACAGCTTCTGGACATCTACCAGCAATTTGCAGTGCAATCACTGCAGGGACAGGCATCGCGTTCATCATAACTCGCAAGCATCTTGAAACCCTGCACTTGGACATGCAGGCCCAGCAGTTCCTGGACATCCACCAGCAGGTCGCGGCAATGGACGGGTCGGATGCCACTGTGCGCGCCCAAAATGCTCCAGAAGGCCTCAGGGTGCAGCTGGGCATGGTGATCCGCAAACTCAAGCAGCACTGGCACCTGGGTACGTATCATGGATTTCTGCGGAAAAAAAAGAAAACCAGTTTGCGCCAGAGGAGCTGAGAATGCTGCTGGGCATGGTAATCCGCAAACTTGAGCAGCACTGGCACCTGGGTACGTACCCTGGAATCCTGCGAAAGAAAGGAAATCAGTGTGTGCCAGAGGGACTGAGAATGCTGCTGGGCATGGTGATCTGCAAGCAGCACTGGCACCCCGCTATGCATTTCAGTGTTTTCCAATCGTTGCTTGAATCGATAAATGCTGCTGACTGATCGCAGGTACAGCTGGGCATGGTGATCCGCAAACTCAAGCAGCACTGGCACCTTGCTATGCATTTCAGTTTTTTTTCCAATAGTTGCTCAAAGCGATAAACGCTGCTGACAGATTGCAGGTACAGCTGGGCATGGTGGCCCACCAGCTCAAGCAGGCAGAGTAAGCCTGAATTTCTGTTGCAATCCCCCCCAAAAACATCCTGCTGGCTGCTCACAGTGATGTGCAAACTGAGACAGTCCTGTCGCACTTTTGTACAAGGCAGTCAACTTCAACAAGTTGTTTTCCAGAAGAATGATCTTGTGTCAATGATCATGTGTCTGAGTGTGTGTGTGCGCGCACGCACGTATGCGTGCTTTAGGAGACCTGGAAATGAACTGGGCATGGTAATTTGCGAGCTCAAATAGAAACAGCACATGGGGTTGCATGGAAATTGGTGTAATTGGAAATGTCTGCTTTGATAATCTGCATCAAGACATGAAATTTGGGATTTGGCGATCTGGGAGCGCAGCAACCCCAGCAACAGCTGTGAATCAGAAAGTGCAGTGATTTTTGAGTTTTGGCTGGTGCAGTTTCATCTATCTGCAAAAGAAGCACTGGCATTGTTATGCACCCTCACTCTCTTGTTTGCATTAAGGCCCGGCATGCCTGTTATGGCTGCACTAGATATGGCTGCACTAGATATGCCTAAAGCAATGAAGCCCTTATGGGACGTGTTCAGAATGGCTACAAAGGAGCACCCTTCCCTATTGATCGCACTGAGGCGCATTACAGAGCATGCATCTACAGGCAGGCACGGGGCATGCATCCATAGGCGGGCACAGGGCATGCATCCATAGGCAGGCACAGGGCATGCATCCATAGGTAGGCACAGGGCATGCATCCATAGGCAGGCACGGGGCATGCATCCATAGGCAGGCACAGGGCATACATCCTTGAACAGGGATGCGTTCATATGCACGCATGGGGCATGCGCATCCTTGCTGGACTGCGCCAGTGAAACATAAGCAAATCCACGACTTCAGAAATGAAACGATGAGTTGCATCAGTGTACTTCATACCCCTGCAAGGAATGAAAGGCATCCTCAGTCCTAGCTTTGGAATGGCAAACAATGCCTGGTTCATTAAATTGTTTTGTGTGTGTGTGTGTGTGGAAGGACAGTCAGGACAAAAAGCTGTGCTAAGCAAATTTTGGAATTGCACATGGGAATGCAGGAACACAGGGACTCAACAGCCTCTATTCACATTCCTCTGACCACATTCCTTTGCAAATTGCAAATTGACAGCAGAATCCTCAAGGTAACAAGCAGCCCAGAACGAATACAATTGGTGTACACATTGCACTTATCCAAATTCGCTCACACAGCCAAGAGTCTGGTGTCCAGCGGTGATGACAAATTTCTTGTATCGACATTTGCAACGCATAGACATGAAGACTGGGGTAGCAAAGACCACGCAGTCCAAACTAGGTTGTGGGCATTTAAGACAGGTAACCAAGTTAGCTAGCCACAACAGGGTTCCCATACACAGGGAAAGTATTCGTATGCAGGCATGCATCCATACGCAGGCATGCATTTGTACGCAGGCACGGGACATGCATCCATACACTGGCACAGGGCATGCATTCACATGCAGGCATGCATTCATATGCTGGCATGCATTCATACGCCGGCATGCATCCATACGCAGGCATGCATCCATGCGCAGGCGTGCAACCATACACAGGCACGGGGAATGGATTCACATGCAGGCATGCATTCATACGCAGGCACAGGACATGCACATGCGCAGGAACTAAAATCTACATGCTCGTCACCATAACAAGCAAAAAATATTTGTGTGTATGTGATATACATGTATGTATGCGATATGCATAAATGATTTATTTAGGATTGATGTGCTGTGCAGGTGCGCTGCTGGCCCCCATACTGTCCACCCCCCAAGCCGCTCCTGTGGGCACAGAGGAGTCTACAACAGCAGCAACGGCAGCCGCACCCAGCAGTAGTACTGGCCAGAGAGGGGTCACAGCAGCAGGCGGCAACGAGCCGGCTTCAGAAGAAGTGGTGCGGTGCAAGGAGGTGAGAGCTCTTGATCGTCACTAGTAGCAGTGTGGGGGTACAATAAAAGCTGGCTGTGATGTGAAAGGGTGCTTGTAACGGTGTGATGGCCCATAAAAGCGAATGCAGATTACGATGCCTAAGACTTCATTTTTTCGATCACATACACCACTACAGTGCTCGGCACTGAAGCCTCTCTGCAGAAAGGCTGCCTTTCATATGGAGCCTCTAGAAGAGAAGAAGATAAGCGCAAACCTGGTATAGGGTAAAGTATTGGTGCCCGCAGAGAGGCTGCCTGCAGAAAGGGTGTGGTCCATTTGTTTCGGCATTGTTTAAAAAATAAAGTGCGGCAGCAGTGGAAAGGGGTAAGCATACATCAAGGCTGTTGGAAGCCAGTTACTTAGGCGGCTCTGAGCTGCAAGTAGTGAGAGGGCAGGTCTGCGGCAGATAGCTCTATATGTGCAGTTCCGGTTTTTTGTATGCACAGGGGTATTTGAGCACGCCAAATGTTTAGATCTTAAATCCTACTTGTATGATTTGTGTAATCTACATAACTGCATTAGACATAAACAATTGTTATGCATAGCCCTGGCTCAAATGGTTATGGGCTCATTGCAGCGATGCCCAATTCACCCTACTAGCATCATGCATATCCTACCCGCCGAACCCTAGTACATGTCCTGCTAGCAAAGCCATGGCCCGGCTGGTCATGGGCCCATCAAAGCAATGCCCCATATCCCTGCAAACCCAGCTTGTTTGGCGCATGGAATGGGTGGATTGTCTCAGGTTTGGCAGGATACGAGAGCAGGCTTTGCACTTGTGTCTACTTTCCCTACAAGTGAGGAGGCACCACTTTATCATGCAATCGCGTGTTCATGCATTTGCATGTTTCTGTGAATGCCAACCACCCATCCATCAAGTGTCTACTTTCCTTACAGGTGAGGAGGCCCCACCTACTCATGCAATCATGTGTTCATGCATTGCATGTTTGTGTGAACGCCAAACACCGATCAATCAATGCGAGCCAACCCTCCCGTGTTGGGGTCTCCACAATGCAGGTGTACGGTACTCTGAAGGCTGCAGCCAGCGCGTTTGGATTGGAAGAGTGCTGGCAGTGGAAACCGCTGCTGGACGGCAAGCAGGTACGGATGAGTATGAGAAGCTGAGACTGGGCCTCCTACGAGTAGCTTACAATTACAATAGCTTACACCATAGGAAAGAAAGGAAAGATCAGTCTACGCTAGCCAAAAGGCCGCCTGCAATAAGGAAAGGTCCCCTAACTAGCAAGCGAAAAAGGGTCTCACCAAAGCACCCTTAAACCTAAGCACCCTTGAACCCCAGCTAGACACAATAGCCTAGGATACAGCCAGAAACAGAGCTAATGGGAATCTGGACGGTTGTCTGCCATGCTCCTGGACGTCCGGACTCTCCTTCTCCTGCTCTCCATCGCCACGCACCCAGCCCCCCCTTCTTGAAGTCTCTTGAAAATGAAAAGCATGCCTGGTGTTAATAAATGTCGTTAATCTTTGGGTGGCATGGCAACTTAAGTTGGATGCTAGTGATGTAGCCTCTTGTCTGTTTAGTCCCAAGCTGACTTGGGTAGAGGTGTATGGGTGTAGTCATTATGGACCCATTATAGACCAATTAAGATGATGTGCAAGGTCACCTTGTTGTTCCTATTTGGATTTCTTGAGCTGCGGGTTTTGAGCCTGGTTGTAGTGCTGGCATGCTGGGCAGTTGCTGCTCCCAGAGTAGAAAAAGGGTTGGTATCAGGGCCGATTTTAAATTTATCAAGATGAATGTCCCTGTCTTGGGGAGGGATCTTAGTAGGATCAAGGTGGGCAGTTTGTCCTGGGATAGAGCGCATAAAGACAGTGTCAGGGCCGCTTTGGTGTCAGGCAGAGGAGCCAGTACTGTTCTTGAAAACCCAGTCAGGGATCACTCGGGAGATGTTTTCAGGGACTCCTATGCCCCGATCCAGGAGTCTCTTGTTTTGGCAGGCATTGAAGATCATACCGCGATTTTGGTTGTGCCATGAAAGGAATGAGATTATTGTTGATTGCTGATGGTAAAAGCATGCACCTTAGAGATGGCACGTCCAAACGCAAATCAATCCAGCTGAAGCACTATAGTTGATCATGCATCAAAGACTCTTCAAAGAAGCTTCTAGTAAGAAATTATGCACACTTGCTTCAGCCAATTGGTGTGTCACAACTTTAAATGGGGAGCAGAGACGCACATCGTGCTGAAAAAGAAGACACTGAAGAAGCAGGGCAGCCCTCAAGCATTCTCTTGTGCAAGGTCCTTAAACGGCATGAGCTTTTGTGCTTGTGCATGCTCTTTATATGGCAGGAGCTTCTGTGCAAGTTTTTTGTACAGCAGGATTTTTTGTTGAGGGGGTTGGGGGGTCTTTTGAGGCCTTTGGAACACATGGCTTGATTTCTACAAAACCTTCATCATAGTGAGCTTGCAAAGTCACAGGCGCTGCCCATGTGAAGGAGAGAAGCATGCACTTCTCTATTCAAGCAACTTATTTGGATTGCTGGCAATTCCCTCCGGCTAACCAGGAGGGGGATCTTTTTTAGGTGCTTCTCATTGATGTGCACTCCTGGGTGCGCATTTCTTGCACATGGGTGCACGAAACAGATGCAGCTCTCACAACAGCAAAGCTAGACTTAGAGTCTGCTTGTGCGCAGGGAATGGATTGTGTTCCAGAAAAATGTGGCAATGGGCCATATTTTGTTTTGTTGTACATACAGGTCCAAAACATGCTGGCGTGCTACAGCCAGGGACAGGGCTGCTCCTCCACCTGGCAAGGATTGCAGAGATACACTGTGGACACAGATCTCACAGACTTCGAGGTGTTGTCACGACCGGCCACGATGGCTGCATCACATACCGTTGTGTGTTGCAGATCCAGGTGTTACTAGAGCTTTTTCAAGCTGAAAATGGGGCTGGAGCTGATGTTTACCACGTGAGGTCTTGTCACATAAAGGATA
This sequence comes from Dunaliella primolecta, assembly GCA_914767535.2. Classification (NCBI taxonomy): domain Eukaryota; kingdom Viridiplantae; phylum Chlorophyta; class Chlorophyceae; order Chlamydomonadales; family Dunaliellaceae; genus Dunaliella; species Dunaliella primolecta. Next base: position 445,859 of record OU611764.1, on the reverse strand, counting down.
TGTATATGTTTGTCACATGCTCGTCATATGATGCTTTGTTTGCAGGTCCAGGCGCTGCTGGAGCTGCAGAAGCCGGGGCCGGAGCTGGGTAAAGCGATGGGAGAGGCCCTGAATTGGCAACTCGCCCATCCCTCAGGCAGCCTAGAAGAGTGCCAGCAGCATGTAAAGGAGTGGTGGCAGAAGCACAAGGCATGAGGAGCAAATTCCAATCCTGTTATTACAGTTCCATCCTAGCAGTTGAGTGTTTGACTGATGGATTTTTTGTGAAACCCGTAAATCCATGACGGCTGTAGTACAAAGCATGAGTGCCAGCAAAGGAAACGGAAGAAAAGTCCGCCAGTCAAATCGCCACATGAATGAAGGAAAGGATCTCTAACTAGCAAAGCTAGTGAGGTTTCACCAAAAGGCCCTCGACCCTCAAGTTGACACAGCTAACATACCTTTTCCTTGATTGATGTAGGGGATTCCCTCTGCCTATGTAGGTTTCCTTCCTTTTTCTTTCACAGCTAGCCTAGGAGAAAGCAAAAAAAAGAGCTAATGGGAAGCTTTAGTGCCATCATTAGGAGTGCTAGCATCCTAGCAGAGTGCCAGAAGCATGTGAAGGAGTGGTGGCAGAAGCACAAGGCACGACGTGAGCACCTGCCAGTGATGAGAAGGCGAAACTAGGCACGTGTAGAGCAACATCAACATTGCGCATGAACCTAAGAGCATGCTCAGAAAGGAAACAAGAAATGAAGAATTACATGGACTAAGGTAAACTTGGTAGGATAATAACTACAGAAAAAAGAAAAACAGAAAAAAAGGTTACACATTCCAAGTCTAGCTGCGTCATTGAGGAAAGGTCACTTGTCCTCAAAGGCAGTGCCCCACCACACAGACCAAGAGGAGCAGCAAGCACACAGGTCTACTCCAGCAAGTTGCCCCCCACCATGGGACCTACAGCAGGACTGCCAGGCAGGCCCTGTCCAGCAAGCTCAGGACCCCCCCCCCCTAAGCCCTCAGCATGCCCTCCGACATCCCATCAAGGGCCCCCTCTTCCCTTTGAGAGCTAGCCATGGTTGGGAGGTGAGCAGTTATGCAGAGCCATGATAAGATGCTCCATCTCTGAAGTGAGAAGCAATTTTCCAGGTTTACAGGAAAAAGAAGGCCTCCAGTTAAAACAATTAACTGCTAGCCTGTACAAGAAAAAGCAAGAACTCATGTTGAGAAGGAAAAGGCATGTTGTTATTTTGATTTAAGAAAGAAGAATTATGATAAGATTGTACATGGTGAATGCCAGGTACGTAGGGAGCAACGCTATTGGAAGAGTGAAATAAAGAGAGGAGAGGACCAGAAAACAAGGAAGCACATTTAAGCCGAAGAGAACAAACATGGGGTTTACCAAATCGGGGTTTATGTCCCCTGTGTGAGCTTAGATAGCCCAGTCAATCTAAGCACACAGGGTGACCTACACAAGCCTGAGCTTATGCTCTGGTAGCTCGTGACGCCAGCTACAATTTAGAGCTGAAACTGTCCCAGTCAGATGGAGTGGCTGTGAGTGGGCACTCTTTAAATGCAAAAAAGGAGCATGTTTGGGCACATGCCTAAGCTGACCCCCAACGCTGACCCCCAAATCTGGTGCCCTGAGGTTGCATGCTGCCAGAAACCCACCAGACCCACACTAGCTTCTCTCTAACCCTGCTTCTCTCCAACCCTGCGAGGGAGACTCACGGCTCTTTAAGCCAATGTGTCTCCTTTCCTTAATTGATGTAGGGAGTGTTCTCTTTGCCTACTGGTTCTTTCCTTTTTTCTTTTTCAGGATGAGCAGCACGCATGCAATATTCAAATGCACACATCCCCAGGTTTGTTCTCACCGGCTGAAGTGCGCTTCCTTGTTCTCTGGCCCTCTTCTTTCACTATGCAAACTCTCTATCCACACGGCTCCTTATTTGTCTTCCATTCACCGTGTCTTTTGTAATGCTTTTTGAACCAAAACAATGCTTCTTGAACGTAACTGCAGGCATTATCCTTTTCTGCATGAACTTCTTGATTTATATGAACAGGCAAGCAGTCAGCCGTTTTGACTAGAGGCCTTCTTTTTCCTGTAACCTATCCAGACGGCTCCTTACCTGCCTTCCACTCACCATCATGATGCACAGTCTTTTGATATGTTTGCCTTCATGATCATGATGAGGTCAGATCCCACTGTAAGCTTGTAACCTTTACGAACCAAAACAATGGACTACTAGTGTATCTGTTTCTTCAAGAAACCGGTGTCAAGTTGACACCGGGCATGCTTTTCATTTTCAGGAAGCTTTGGGTGGTAGAGCGAGAGAAGGATTGTATGGGCGCCCAGGAGCATGGCCGACAACTGTCCAGATCCCCATAAGCTCTGTTCCTGGCTAGGTATGTCTAATGTAGGTTTGAGGGCCCTTTGGTGAGACCCTTGCTAGCTTGCTAATAAAGGGACCTTTCCTCAATGCATGTGGCCTTATGGCTGGCGTTGTCTTTACCTCTCTTTTCCAGGCACACTCTTAAGAGGGCTTCTACCAAATCTCGACGCCAGAGGTAATGTTAGTAACCCCCCTAATCCTGACCTTTTTCTTTCTTTTCTTCTCTTAGTGGGGGGGTACACGGAGCCTCAGTCATAGGCATCCTTTTTTCCTTAATTGATGCGGTGAGTGCTTTCACTGCTGCAATATATGGGGCTTCCTTAGTATTTACTTTTCTTGACCTCTTTCTTTTCTTTCTTCTCTCTGGTGGGGCTCACTGTTAGTGCTAGCGCTGACTGTTAGGTCTTTTCTTCATGCACGCTGGCTGCTGCCCAGCATAGACTTTTACTTTCACTTTCTTCCGAGAGTCTTTTGGTGCGTACAAGAATTTGCAAGTTTGAGCATGAGAGAAGTGCATGGGTGCAAATATGCATAATAGGCTGCTGCTGCTGCTGCTGCTGCTGCATAGAAAGAGATTGCTAGCCGAGCTGAGCTTGGATCCAGAAGGACATTAATCCTTGAGGTACACTGGGTATGCCTTCATGCTCCATTAAACACAAACAACAGCAGCCCCAATCATATGGAATCGTCTGGCTTGGCAGTGTGCACAGAATCTTCAGACTCTGCTTCCTCATCTGTTACGCACACACGATAATCCTATACCCAAGCACAACCATTAAAAATAGAAAAAAAACCATAGGCAGCGAGACAATCGTGCCATCATGACGTGATGATCACATAAACATCCTGTACCAAAGCACAATGATCCAATCAATCAATCACCACAACCATCACAATCATATAATCATTCTGTCCCAAAGCAGGCAGAGATGAGGTATGGTCGGTGACAAGGCATGAGTAGCTGCTGCAGCACTCCTGCACAGCTGTCTCATTTGCGTACGCACACCTGTTGCTCTTGCAGCGGTTTAGTCTTGCACCAAGGTGACCAAGAAAACGCTTACACAATACTTAGAACGTACAGACAAAACCATCGCTTTTGCAGCCCTGATGCTCTTGCTGCAATCCAGTCTTGCATCAAGATGACCATCCTCCAAGTAAGCACGAAACACCATGCAAAGTAAATGCTTGGTCCTCCAAGTAAGCACCCAAGCATATGCGTAAAACATGGGGGCAAAAGCGCCGCTTACGCAACCCTGCTGCTCTTGTTGTGACAAGCTCTTACATACATCACAGGCCCACCCTTTCTGCTGTAGCTATCACCGCAATGCACAGTATCACCAGAGCTGCCCTCCTGGCCACCCAACACAGCAGCAGCATACACAGTACAATTAGGTTTCTTGCGGCACAATCTTCAACAATGCGGCACAATCTTCAGCACCCTGCTAGCGGTACTCTCGCCAGCTGCTGCTGCCCCTGCACTGCAACCTACCCTTGCTGCAAAGAGAGAAAAGGGACTGTATTGCAAATCAGGGGGGTTGGCAGCACTGCCTTTTGCTTTGTAAGGGCAGCCAAGTAGGAGCATTGCCGTGCACGCCTGGAGTGGCAGCAGCAGATGTGCTGGGGAGGCTCGTGGGGCTGCTGCGAGGGAACGTGGTGCTGCGCGCAAATTTAGCGTCATGCTCAAACATGGTGCTCTTTGAACCAGAAGGGCCGTGGCTGTGCCGCAGGGTGTGTTGCAGCGGGTGCAGCGGTTGAGGGGGGATGGGCAGACGGACGCTATCCAGGTTTTCAGAGAATTGGAAGAGTGGGTTGTGGTGTGTGGGATGCTGGAGGTGAGCAGTGGGGGGCTGAGGGATGCGGCTGGGGCGGGAGAAGAGGCCAGCTTGGCGGGGTGACAGATGCTGCAGTGGGTAGAGTGCCTGCTGCTGCTGATGTTGTTGCTGGTGCTGCGGCTGTGCCTGCTGCTGATGCTGCAGCGACGGCTGCTGCGCCTGTGATGGCTGATGGCGCAGCGGGTGGTGTGCTTGATGATGCTCATCTTGTAACGACTGTTGTGCCTGTGGTGATTGGTGCTGTGAGTGGTGCGGTGAGTGGTGTGGGGGGTGCTGTTGTTGTTCCTGAAGCTGGTGCTGGTCAGGCTGTTGCGGCTGGAGTTGGTGGTGCTGCTGGTGCTGCTGTTGTCGCTGCTGTTGTTTTGAGGAGAGCCGCTGTAGCAGCAGCTGCTGCTGCTGCTGCTCTTGCAGGGGCGGGTGGTTTTGGTGTGATTGCGGAGTTTGCTGCTGCTGCTGCTGCTGCTGCTGCTGCTGCTGCTGCTGCTGCTGCAATGGCGGTGGCTGTGGCTGTGGCTGCGGGTAGCCCTTGAGCAACGAGGCATCACCTTCGAGAGGTGTTAGCGGTTTGCGTGGCTTGTTTTCTTGGAGAGTTTTGGCCATGGTGTCAGATACGCGCACGCATCTCTCCTTTTGAAGAGCGCAGTCACCCGGCGCTGTGCATGCAGGAGGTGCGTTTCGGGACAGGGCCCCATCACAGTGCTGAGAGCTGCTGCATGGTGCTGTGTGGCGACAGCTGCTGCTGCTGCTCCTGCTCCTGCACAGCGTGCGTGCAACAGGTGCGTGTCGGGACATAGTCCCGATGCAGTGCTGAGAACCGGCCGCCAGCAGCGCGCCAGCAGGAGGAGGAGGCAAGCGGGGGCTCGACAGCTCGATGCAGAACTGTGCTGAGGCCCTGCCGCGCTTCTGTCCCACCTCAGGGGTTGCTGGTGTTGACCCCTGCTGTTGGTTGCTGCCGTTGGTTGCTGTTGGTTGATGCTGTTGGTCGCTGTTGGTTGCTCTTGTTGGCCCCGGTTGTGGCTCGCTCGGAGGACTTATGTCATCCTGGTTGGGCATGCCTAGGCAGGATTGGGCAGGGCGACGTGTGCGCGAGGGACAGCACAGGGCAGGCATTTGCTGCTGGTGCTGCTGGTGTTGCTGCTGCTGCTGCTGCTGCAGTAGCAGGAGATCTTGTGCCTCAAGAAGAGGCTGCTGCTGCTGCTGTGACTTCATATCATCATCGGCAGACTCAGCAAACGCTTCAGACTGCTGCCCCTCCTGCGCAAGTGAGAATGCGGCAAACAGGAATGCTTGGAGTCCAAAAAATTACAAATTCACTGTTGACAGGGCAGGCAGCGCCTGCAAACAAGTTACATTCAGAGCTCCATTTCAAACCAATGAAAATCAACGAGCACGCCATCTTCAGAGTATCCTTGCCAAGGGGGAAAAACTAGTGACTGAATGGCTTTAGAGCTCCACTCCTGAATAAAACCATTCATTGCATAATCTTTCAGCACCCTTGCCAAGAGCGGGAAACCCATGGACAGTGTGTCCGCCAGAGCACCCTTCCCAGGAGTAGGACATCAGCGATTGCAAGATCTTCTGAGCACTAAACAAGGGCAGAAGTAAATGATTACATGGTTTTCAGAGCACCAAGAGCAGGAAGCCCACAGCCATGTGACCTCCAATGCACCCTTGGTAACAGAAGAAAACCATTGCGTGATCTTTTAGCACCTTTGCCAAGAGCGGAAAATCCCTTGGACAGTGTGTTCTCCAGAGCACCCTCCCAGGAGCAGAAATCACCGATGACGTCCTCTTCAGAGCACCAAGAGCAGGAGCGCCACAACGACGTGACCTCCAGAGCATCCTTGCCAAAATCAGGAAGCACATGGACCTCAGGGCTCGGACCTAAGCATGTGCGCACACGCACGCACGCACACACACACACACACACACACACACACACACACAAACAGACATTCGCATAGCGCTCACCGTCAGCCCAAACAGCACGGTGGGAAGCACTGAGTGCTCAGGCAACACCGCCGCACCAGGGCCATCGTTGCCACCGCTTATGTCATCACCAAGCTCATTTCCTGCCTTCCTTGATCGACCACAGTCACGCGTGGGCTGCAAAGGAACCAGGAACACCACATCCATGCATTCAATGCAGGAATGATGAATGCGACGCAAGACATGCAGGAAAGCCAGCCAGCGCTTGAGCACGTGAGCCCACGGCCTACACCCCATGCGCCTGCGCCAGAGCAAGGAGCACAGCACAGCATAGCACAAACCTCCCCCACCCCCTGCGCAGCATCTACACGCTTCTACGCAAGAAGCAGTCGAGGGCCTGGAGTGCCCAGGCCAACAAGCTATTCCTGCGCCAGAGGAGGCTGCTGAAGGGACTAATGAGCTGCTAATGGTGCTCATGGTGCTGGTGTGCTGGTCCATGGCTAGAGCATGCTGCTCTTGGGAACTCCATGAGACGAAATGAGCAGAGTGAGAGGAGCATGGCAGAAAGATAGCAATGAAGCAAAGGACAGCTATAGAGAGGAGCGCAGCACTCAGATAGAGCTATAGAGAAATGTAGCAGAAGGGCATGAACATAATGCCAAACGAGAAGAATTGCAGAGGTGGTTCCCTTGCTGGACTGCCAAATGCAAGTGTTGGCAGCAGCCAGTAAAAAGGTGCCAAGAAGTGCCTCGCAAGCTGGATCGTTGCACACAGGAGGGAGCAAAGTATTGCCGCATTCACCACAATACGTGCCAAAGAAAATATGAGTGCCAAAAGGCAATTCAGGTGGGGATGCTGCTTTGCAGTTTGAGGGGCAGCTGAAGGAAACACAACTCGTTTTCATACAATCAAGCCGCACAAATGAAGCTAACTTATCTAAATGGCCACAGAGGTTGGTTGTTCAGGAAAAATTGAGGCAGGTGAATGAATAATTGCAGCACACTATCGATGTCCGTAACCTTCCATGGCCTTCTAAAATAAGCCTTTATTGGATACCGTGGTTAAGAGAAAGCCTAATCACACAACGCCTCTGTGACTTAAACCTTGCTCTTTAACACCTCAACCATCCACCACAAGGTGCTGCCCTTGCTGAGCAATTTGCATCCTGCCTGAGCGCAATGCTCTAAGAGGACAAACAAGCCATCTGTTCCAAATGCATAGCGCCCTATGCACACTGGCCCTACCGTGAAGTCTTGCAGATGGAATTTGGAAGGAACGCTGCGCGCTGCCTCCAAATTCTGGTTGCCCATGCGCAACTCTTCCTGGAGCTGCTGCATCCGTGCATACATGTCAGCAAGCTGCAAGGCATGTTCATGAAAGGAAAGTGTCAAATCAATGTGCATGAAAGGAAAGTGTCAAATCAAAACCTGTGCGCAGCTCTTACTGGAGCTGCTGCGTCTGTGCGTGCTTGTGAGCAAGCTGCGAGAAGCGCACAGAAGCAAAAGGGGAGTCAAAGTGAGGGGGTCAACGCCTGCTGCATCCGCACATGCTTGTCTGCAATCTGCATGAAGCAAGCATAAGGAGCAAAGGGAGTCAAAGCAAAGAGGGTCGATGCCTATTGCACCTGTGCATACATCTGCTACAGCTGCAAGTGGCGTGCATAAGAGAGAGAGAGAGAGAGAGAGAGAGAGAGAGAGAGAGAGAGAGAGAGAGAGAGAGAGAGAGAGAGAGAGAGAGAGAGAGAGAGAGAGAGAGAGAGAGAGAGGGAGTCAACGTCTGTGCACAGTCCATAGATCAGGGTGCCTGTCCAGCATTTCAGCCGCTTCCCATCTGGGACACCATGAAACATGTGAATCATTTCATCTTCAGAAAAGTTTTCCCTTGCCTGTTTTTTGTCTTGGGACAGGGGATGCATGCAGGGCAGTCCCAGTGCTGGCTTTGTTGTATCTGCTGACGTCTTTGCATTTGCGCATGCATTTTCCGGTGAAGGGGGCTCACGTCTCTTTGAGCCAAGCATCTCCACATGCCTTCCCTGTTGAATGGGGCTCATGCTCTTTAAGCCAACATGTATCCTTTTCCTTAATTGATGCGGGGAGCGGTCTCTCTGCCACGTAGCTTTCCCTTTCCTTCCTTTCCTTATACGCTCTGTGCGCCAGGTTGTGGGCAACGTCCTTTGAGAGAATTCAGAAAGCGCCTTCGCCTGTCTGTCCGTGAAGGAAAAAAAAGGAAAAGCCTCCACACAGGGCTGCACCTGCGGGCCTATGAAGAAGGAAGAAAGAAAAAAACTAAGGAGAAGGACTCACCTCCATCAAGAAAGAACAAGAGAAAAACAAGGAACTAGGCTCCACCTGTCTGGCCAGAAAAGGAGAAAAAGAGATAAAACCAAAGGAAAGAAATGCTCCCCCTGTCTGTCCATCAAAAAATAAAAGAGGAAAGAAACAAAGCAAATGGCTTCACCTGTCTGTCCATGTAGTACATCCACTGTTGTGAGGACTCTCCATAGCGTTGTGGAGTCCTGGCATTCAAGGGAAACAGGTCACTTTTGCATGAGCTTGCGTCATCACACAGCTTCAAGGCAATCCTCAGAATGGCGGCCAAGACCACCCAGGATTAGCTTCTTATCACCCCTCACACAGTTGCAACACCTGTGAACTGGGCAGACACACAGCTCAAGACCATGAGCAGTGCTTGCACATCATCAAACACTCGCCAAGCGTGCTTACACATCATGCTTGCACATCATCAAACACTTGCCAAGCACGCAAATGCTGTCCATGACTCAGCAGCAAAATCCGGCACTCTGCCAACTCTCCAAACTAGGCTTGGCACCGTATGAGCATGGCACTCACAGACATACCCAGCAAACCAAGCATTAAAGCATATAGCGCGCATGTACGTAGGAGCATATGGCACTTACGGACATACCCAGCAAATCACGCATCTAGGCATGCAACGCACACCCACATCCCTCTGCTCTTGGCTGCACGCATGTACGCATGCACACATCCCCACCACACCCATAACCGCGCCCACTGCAAGCGCACAAGTATCATTCTTATCACCATCCTCCTCTTCCTCCTCATTATCATTGTCATCATCATCATCATCACCGTCATCAGTACCGTCGCCTCCCTTTCCTCCAAAGAGATGCACGCACCTCGCAACCTTGGGCGCTGCCTTGGACCCATCCCAGCTGGACGACTTCCCCAGCCCACTGGCATGGCCCTCAGCAGCAGTTGTGGTGCACCCTCTGGTTCTGCTGCTGCTGCTACTGCTGCTGCTGCTGCTGCTGCTGCTGTCCTTGCTGGCATAGCATTGCGTCGAGGCGGTTGTAGAGGCAGGAACTGGCAGCAGGCGTGGTGTGTATGCCTGCAGGGTGAATGTTCCAAGACAAGGCAGCTTTGTCGTCTATCCTTGTTGGCTTCACGTGGGGTGGAGGCAGGGCATGGCAGCAGGCGCAGGGTGTATGCCTGCAGGGTGAATATTCCAAGGCAAGGCAGCTCTGTCGTCTATCCTTGTTGGCGTAGCGTGGGATGGAGGCAGGGCATGGCAGTAGGCGTGGGGTTTTAAGGGAATGTACACACAGGCAGTGAAGCATCTGTTCATTGATCAAGAAAAGAAGGACACCCAGGGCCTTGCACCATGGCCATTCTTTAGTCACCAAAGTGCCCATTTGAGATCTGCACAAGTAAGTGTGTAAAATCAGTGTAAGTCTGTTGGTTGAGCACAGCCCACGCAGCAATAATTTTAAGGGTGTAGACTGGGCCTGGTAGCACAGAGGCGCGTTACGACCGCCTGCAGGGGGTATGTGTCTGCGTGTGGGGGATGTGTGACTGCCTGTGTGTGTCTGCCCGCAAGGAAACGTGTGCCTGGCTGGAGGGCAAGGGTGCATCTCGCTGCAGGGGTTATGCTTGCTTGCCTGCGCGTGTCTGCTTGTAGGGGAAATGTGTGTCTGCCTGTGTCTCTACCTGCGTGAGGAGCGTGCCTGAGACAAGGCAGCTCTGTTTTTCGGGTACTCTACCCTCGCAGCTTTATTTCTTGTCTGTGCTTTGTGCACTCAAGCAGCTTTATTACAGCACAGCACAGCATAGCACAGCACACTCAGCACAGCGCACTCAGCTGCATAAAGCTGCACCTCGACCACCCAACACACAACGCTTGAACCTAAAAAAGCTGCCAGTGCACTGAGTACTCTCCCTCCAAGCATCAGGTGCTGTTGCAGCTCCTCTCTTTCCAACCACCACTCGCATACATCCACTTCTCCCTATTCAACACAACGCCTGGACGCGCGCACCTGCCACTGCACTGAGCGCTCTGCCTCTAGACACTGCTGCAGCTCCTCTATTTCTTGGGCCATGTGCCCTGCCACACAGTGCAGCTCTTCATTCTCTCGCTGCACTGTCTCTGCAAAGGCATGCGCTGCTGCCACCTCCATGTAGCTCAGCTCCCTGTACACAAACGAGCAAGCGCACCCAAGCTCAGAAAAAGAGCGTGCGGGACATTCACTGACACATCATGCCCTGCCGCAACCTTCATGAAGCTCAACACCTTGTTGAACAGAAACAAGAAAGCACACCCAAGCTCAGAAAAGGAGTGTGCGGAACATGCAACGACACATCATTGGGTCACTGGTCCCTTGAACAGAGTCCAAGTCCCTGGAGAAAAAGGAAGAAGGCATGGCTGTGAAAAGTACACTCACACCCACACACACAACACACACAAACACACTCGTATCAACATCCACCCACCAACACCTAGACCTCGCCAACCACTAATACCAACATCCACATATGCCAACATTGACCCACCCACCCACTCACTCACACACATGCATCCACCCGCACCCACACCTTACTAGCCACTCATATCATCATTCAATGATACCGACATCCACCAATACCAACATCCACCCACCCACACCCACACCTTGCCAGCAGCTCGGAGCCCCTCGCCTGCAGCTCAGCCTCACTGCATTCTGACTGCGCAGCCTCCAGGAACCGCACCTTGGCCTGCACAACAGACATGCAAGACAAACACACAGTCACGTTTGAATACGCGTCCTGAACCAAAGCATAGCACTGCACCATGCGCGCGCAAACACACCCACATATACACACAAACACATATACACACGCGCAAGCAAGTGTGCACCCACCCACCCATCCATACACACCTGCAGCTCCGCCACTTTGGCGCGCAGCATACTTGATGCTCGCCTCTGCAGGCCTCTGCGCGCCTCATGCCACCCTTGACCTGCCCCCATGGCCTCATTCCACGCCAGCCTTGCAGCCATGGCCTCATGCCACCCTTGACCAGCCTCACCTGCCTCTTCCTCCCTCTGACCTGCCCCATGCGCTTCACTCCATCGTTGGCCCGCCCTACCGGCCTTATCACATCCTTGACCAGCCCCAAAATGACCAGCCCTAAGTGCCTCATTGCCTAGCTCAGTCCCTTCCTGTGAGTCTTGCAAGTCTTGCTGCCCAGACTCCCCCGCCACAACCTGCGCATCCCCCTCTGCTCCTGTTTGCTCGCAAGAGTGGCAGCTCTCTGCAAACCGTGCACCTGCTGCTCTGAGTCCCTCCCTCTGCGCAAATCGAGTGTGCCTTCCTGCTAGCTCTTTCGCCGCCCCCCCCCTCCACATCTGCTTCCGCTTGTGCTTGCCTGGCAGCTGCTGCAGCTGCTACGTCCACACAGGCGCCTGCTGCAGCTAGCTCCCTCTCCACCCGAGCCTCCACCTCTGTCCCCGTTTCCTCCTCATCCTTGTCCTCAACAAGACCTTGCCAGGTGGCTGCACCGCATACACGGACTGGACCTCCAGCTGTACCCGCTGTTTGAGCTGCTGCACATACCACTGCAACAGAGTGTGCATCACCTGCACATCTGGCACCTGCTGCACCTGCTTCCACCCTAGCTTCAGATCCTGCCTCGTTTACGCAAATCACTCCAGCTGGTCTCACCCACGCCTTCTGCTGTGAGGCAGGCTGCGCAAGTGCATCGACCGGGTACTCGCTGGTGTTTGTGATGCCACCACTTTTGTTGCTGCCGCTGCCATTGACATCACCATTGCCACCAATGATAACACCTGTCCCACTGTTGATGTTGCTGCCACTTGCTTGGCTGCCTCGGGGACCCGCGGCAGTGCCACAGCGGTTCCTGTGTACAGCCAGGACAGGGGCACAAAGAGGCGCGCTGTTGAAGCAACAACACCAAAACTCAAAGCTGTTGCAGCCAGCAGTTGCGCTGCTGGGGTCCTGTGCGCAGCCAGGATAGGGACACGAAGAGGTGCTCTGGGAACTCCAGATTGTTGGGACACGTGCTAGGCAAGGCCCACATAGATACGATGGAGATTAGTTTGTAATGCAGACATATACATGGACACTGACAGAGACGCCCCCAGGCTTAACTTAGATGCGGACCCCGAGAAAATTTCAGCCTGGAGCTCAACGTCTTGTGTGGGCTTGGAGGGCCTTTCTAAAGTTCCTCTCTCACCTTCTATGGGCTTGGAAGGTCTTCCTGGAGTTTGCAGCATATTTTATGGGCCTGGAAGGCCTCTCGGAGCTTGCATCGTTTTCCGTGGGTACGGAAGACCTCTCTGAAAGTTGCAGCATGTTTTGTGGGCCTGCAGGGCCTCTCTGCCCATCACCAAGCACCTGCTGACGGGCTGCCCAGACTCTGTTCTTGCCCTGACTAGGTTCAGGGGAGTGCAACATGGTAGCACTCCCTGTAATAGTGGTGAACATTAGGGGATGAGATCACAGGACCGGATCTGCCGGGTTCGACCCCCAGAGACGCTTTCAAACATTAGGCCATCTGTAAATACCACCCTGGTGTCTCACTGTGGTCATATCACTAGGCAGCTTGCTAAGGGAGCGCTAAGACTTCATAAACGATCAACAATTTGGATGCAAATTTGACATTTAACCACTCGAACCCCACTACCTGACCACTCACACCCCACTACACAGGCAGCCACCAAGAGGCTCAGCAAGGAAAGGGTTACAGAGCAATGCCTGCCTATGAGGGCAGCTCAGCTGAAGAAGAAAATGGTGGCTGGAACCAAACCAGCCTGATCTATAGCCAACACGAGGCCATTTGGCACATAGGGCTATCTTTGACTGGGTGATAACTGACTCATCATTCCACGCTTGCACTTTCTCCAGCTCTGTTGTACAACAAAAACAGGGAGATGTTCTCACACACCTTGGCACCCATGCTTGGTTGCAAGG